>APFE031414799.1:142741-243333 GCA_000404065.3 Pinus taeda | reverse complement strand
AATCGCCATGGAGAACACATCAATCCAAGCCTCACAGGAGAACACATCAATCCTGCTACAATCGCCATGGAGAACACATCAATCCAGGCCTCACAGGAGAACACATCAATCCTGCTATAATCGCTATGGAGAACACATCAATCCAGGCCTCATAGGAGAAAACATCAATCCTGCTACAATCGCCATGGAGAACACATCAATCCAGGCCTCACAGGAGAACACATCAATCCTGCTACAATCGCCATAGAGAACACATCAATCCAAGCCTCACAGGAGAACTAATCATCCTGCTACACAGGAAAGTGAATCATCCTGTTCCACAAGAGAGCGAATCATCTTGTCCCACAAGAGAGCGAATCATCTTGTTCCAGTGCGCACCACCAGGGGAGGGTGAGTCACCCTGTGGTCGTATGTTGCTCCAATAGAACTGCAAGCCCCCCAGAGCTCCCAGAGCTCAATGTATGCAACATGCAAGACCCTTGTACAAGGGTTTCTTGACGACTCCAAGTAGTTGGGAAAACCACACGGGGCTCTGACAAAGTGTATCGACCTGTACATCATCTTAATGCGATGGATCCTCCTTGCTCATCGACTTACCATATCCTAGATAAGGCAGTATCTTTTGTCTACCTGTTGGAGCAATCGTTGAATATGGGATTTTTCAATAATCGAATCCCACCTCTGGTTGTCATAGAGAATCATAGTGGTATTCATCATGTGTACAAACAGGTCACTGAAGAGCTTCAGCAACCAAACTGCCTCACAGAAGGCCATACAAGCAGCAATTGTATTCTGCCTTGGTGGTGCTCTAAGTCACGAACTTCTGCTTCCTGCTCATCTAGGATATCAAGGCAGATTCCAAAGAGAAATAGCACTGAGAAGTGCTCTAGTGATCCTCCACAGTGCCTGCCCACTCATCATTCGAATAATCATGTGGTTGCATATTCCCAGCAGTGTATCTCAATCCATGAGAGATTGTGCCCTGAAGATATCTTAGAAGATTCTTAGCACCAATCCGGTCAGGCTCAACCAAATATGAGCTCACCATGCTAACTGCAACACATATGTCCGGACAAAGGTTCTCCAAGAACATCAATGCGAATGAGTTTATGAAACTCAGAGGCATTTCCCAAATCAAGTCCGACATCACTACCATATAACTTCTTGAAATTTAAAATCCTTGAGGTAGTCACAGGCTTGCAGCTTATCTTTCCACATTCAGAATCCAACTTCCTCTGTCTCCTATAAATGAGAGGGTTTGCACCTGTGAGACATAGGTGCCGGTACAAGAGTTTTATCATCAACAACCTTCGAATAATGGTTTGGATCAGTTTCACTCCTAGTGAATCTCAGCTACATTAGACAGCTATCAATCCTCTCATACTACGCCCGAGGTGTTTTGCTTCAAGCCATAGAGGGCTTTCTTCCACCTGTATCATGAGTCTCAAACTCCTCAAGTTGTTCCAAGCCTCTGAACCTGTTGCATGAGGGGAATGGTCCTCTTATAATATTTTCCTTCAGTGCATCTCAGACATGTACATACATGCTCCTTTTTGAATTCAGGCATCCTAGTCACCATCTGCCTCATAGACCTCCGGTGTTGAGTCAATGAACATGGTCCCTAGTGGACTTCCTGCAACTTGATACAACCCTGAACTCAAAAACATCTTTGAAAGATCTATTTTCAAACACGTACCTTTCCATCGATAAGTGCCATCCTATAACCTTTGACTTCCATTTCCGAGATGGACATCAGGTTCTTCTTGCGATCAGGTACATAAAAGAGATTCTGGGGTTCCTTGCTTTCGTGGAAGAGTCGACCATTTCCTTGATGACCTGCATTACCAGTCAATCCTTTGATCATTGAAGATGTCCCAGAAATGATTGTTATATTCATCAAGAGATGTTTCTCTGCCATTTGGACACTCCTTCTCATAACAGCCAAACTTATTTTAATAAGGCATCCACCTTTCCTTCCACCTGAACTTCCCAATGAAGTGATCTTTAGATGGGCCATCAGAAACTTCTGTTGTGCCATTCTAATAACATTCTCTGCTTCGAGTTCACCCAAGGTGAATTATGAGGAACCCATTGATCCTTTTGTCTTGTCCCAACTATCTTCGGTGATTTCTCTTTCACTCTTGCTTGGGAATTGTCTTCACCTCAGCTCTGATACCATGTTAAGATTAGGTATGTTCTATGCTAGAGCAATTTATTTAATTTCTTTTCCTCATCAGCATAAAGTAAACTGCAGATAGAAAATAAATATAAATCACAGAAGACAAGCCAAGACAAGAGGACACAAGATGTGGCGCAAGACAGGGACAAACCCCACAATGTGTGGGGAAACTCTTTGATCAAATCTTCTTTTATCTTCCAAGTTCAGCAGAGAAGGAGAGAGAGAGAGAGAATACATTTACAACAAAATTCAACACTTTGACTTATCTGGATCTAAGCATAGATCATTTCCTATAATGATGAGATCAGTTGAAGATATTCTGCTTCAACTGAATCTCCTAGGTGACGAATTCACCTATCCATTTCGTTCATCTGCTGCACCTTACCGTGTATCACCATCATGTTGCATCATGCATCTTCATGCTTCATGCTGCCCATGAATCATCGTTATCATGTTGCCTGTGCATATGCTACCCCTACTAGTATGAATCATATTCATCATGTTTCCTGTGCATCATCATGCTGCAACATTATAATACTGTTATCAGCCTTAACTACTTGCTATGGCTTGCAGCCTAGCAAAGCAGCTAGGCTATAGTTCCGAAATCCTCCATGCAGTCTCAAACTACACAATCATGTTATCGTCTACAGTAATTCGTTTCCATTACTGCGTATATATATATATATATATATTTCCTGAATGAAGTTGTGTGTGTATATATATATTTACTGTGTGTATATATATACTGCCTGAGATATATATATGCCTGGGTTGCGTTGAATATATACCTGAGTGACTGCGTGCCTGTGTATATGTATCTATTGCTGTGGAAGTAGTCTCTAGACAGCGTATGAGACCATATGTGACTGCATTCCAATTTCAGATTGTGATCCATATATAAATGTCGTTGTGTTCCACCTATGAATGCAAGTTATATATAACTGCGTTCCTGTTCCATATATAATTGAGAGTTATATGATCCATATATAAAAGCGGCTATGTTCCATATATATAAATGTGACTGTGTTCACATTACAACGTGTTCCTTCTGCCTTGACAACATTCCATCATGTGACTGTGTTCCATGTATACTGACTTCATTACCTTGACTGCGTTCATAAATACATCACTGCCTTCATATGTACATCCTTCATTACTTGACTGCGTTCATATGCGTGTTAGGGTTTACAGCATCAACGTACCATAAATATATTAGCGTATACAGCGTATATGCGTGTTAGGGTTTACAGCATCAGCGTACCATAAATATATCAGTGTATACAGCGTATCAGCATGTTAGGGTTCAATTTGTAGATGAATACATCTCAGCAAATCCATGACTGCGTTGGATTATGACCTGCGTAACCATGAACAGATCATGACTGTGTATATTATTTATAGCCATGAACAGCGTATACTGTATAAGGTTTCCAACGTATTTGGTCTCCTTGAACAGCATATGAAGATTCATCATTTAGATAGATGTCTTCTTGACCTACGCAAGATTAGAGCATCATTTTGCAGCTAGGTCTTTCAATGAGCAGTGTATATATATTTCATTGCTACATGCATCTCAACGTATGGTCGTGTGGATAAGGTCACCATTACAGCGTGTGGATGGCCTTCATTATAGCGTAAGGACTGCTACTCTTTCTACTGCAACTAGGGCATCCAACGTATTCTCTTTTGTGTCTTCTCCTTCTCCAAAAACCCAAGACGTGGAGAGGAGGAGTTCACATGGAGAATGTGTGTTCTAAATGACATCAAATCCTCTCTTATTTATACTAAAAATGTAGAGGTTGAATAGACACACCGTTTGGGCTTCTAGAGCCTACATAAGTGCTGGTCGGCTTGATAATAATTACATAAACAAAATAAATTCATATCTCCATAAATACTTATCGGAATCGGATGATCTTTGGATCAATCCTACACCTCTCGACGAGAGGGATCCAATCAAAATATCAGATGCCAGAAATAAGCCAACCCACATGGATTTTGGCCCTAGCTGCCAATTTAACAAATCACCAATGCAAACATAATCTCAACAAATGATAAAATGATGAGTGAAAAAATACCCACTTTTACTCTCAGCACATTAAAAATCAAAGAAGATTCTAGATTTATGACAAGCCCTGTTAATTTTAGGTATGTTCTATGCTTATAGCAATTTATTTCAATTTTCACAGTTAGCTCAATATCTTCTCCAGAGTTGCAATCACATCAGCATTAAAGTAAACTGCAAATAGAACATAAACATAAATTACAAAAGACAAGCCAAGACAAGAGGACACAAGATGTAGCGCTAGCCAGGGACAAACCCCATTGTGGGGAAACCCTTGATCAAGTCTTCTTATATGTTCTTCAATAGTTCAACAGGGAGAGGGAGAGAGAGAGAGAGAGAGATAGTACATTTACAATAGAAGTCAACACTTTGACTTATCTAGATAAGAGCATAGATCATCTCTAAGAAGATGATACATGAGATCAGTTGAAGACATGTTGCTTCAATTGATTCTCTGAGGTGACTCCTTCACCTATCATTGTGTTGCATCTCGTCATCATGTTGAACCTCATTGTGCTACACCATGCTGCACCCATCATCACAATGCAGGACCTTATGACCATGTTGTACACATCATACTGTTGCACCTTATGTTGCATTGTTGTCCCAGTGCTAAACATTGTTGTACCTTATGCCACTGATGCACCATGATGTCACCCATGTGCAACCATTGTTGCTTTGTGTACTACCTGCACTATGCTTGTTGTACCTTGTTGTTGTTGTCCCATGTGCCATACTATTGCACCACCATGAACTTGTTGCAATAAATACAGTTTCCCCGTGTACCATACCACTATGTACAGCCACCATGTACTTTTTGTTGCTTTTGTCCTATTGTGCCACTACTGCACAATGTCATAGTTGTCTTAATCATTGTGTTGTCCCAACATGTTGTTTTCCTAACATTCTACTGTCCCAACATGTTGGTGTCCCCTCATTGTGTTGTCCAATGAGTTTGTAGCACCATGTACCTTTGCTACGATGTCACAATTGTTGTCCCATCACATCTTGTTATGCTTGCCATGTTGTCCAGCCATGCTTTCTAAGCTATACATGCTTACATTGATTCTTCTAACAACACTTTCATCATCAAATTATCCTCATAATTATACTTGAATGCTAGTGCACTATTGTAGTTTTGCAACTCTGGTTAGGGCATCAATAGTACCCTAACAACCACCTCTAAACTCAGCAAGAATCCTTGAAAAGAGTGTGGCTTACCTCCCTTGAGAAGCTGCTATCCATACATCCCTTCACATTGCCTAGGGAAGCCTCCACGTTGTCCCTTTGACCCTTTATACGACGGCTAAGACTCTGTTGTGCACATAGCCCTTCACGTTGTCTAGGGAAGCCTACACGTTGTCCCTTTACACTTCATTTTGTGGCTAAGACTCTCTTGTTTGACTGTGGTTAGGGTTGAATTAGGCCAGTGTTTAGCGCTGGATTAGATCAGCGTTTAGGGCAGCCTTTTAGGCCTGCATTAGAGGTTGCCTTCCATCTACATCTAGGGTTGTAGGCCTCCTTCTAGACTTGCGTAGAGACCAACGTATAGGTTAGGGCTCCTTCTTGATATCGTTAGGGCTTCTCTCTTGAATGTGTCCTCTAGATTATGGCAACATTCTTCTTCTTGACTGCGGCTAGGGCAGCGTCAATCCACCAACATCTAAGGCTTCCACTCCTAGATTTCTCTTCCACTAAAACCCAAGACAATTAGAAATAAATCAAGATAGAAGTGTGTGTAGAAATGACTATCAAGTCATATCATTTTATACTAAAACGTTCAACACATGTGGGGTTTCTTTGGTTGCTAGCCGACCTTGACGAATTGTCTTATAACACAAATAAATTCATAACTCCATGAATATTTATCGGGATCGAATGGTCTTTAGATCAATTCTACACCTCTTGATGAGAGGGATTCAAGAAAAATATCAACCACCATAAATAAGATGACCCACATGGAGTTTGGACCTAGTTGCCAATTTTAACACTCCCTCTCAACTAGGGAGAACTCCATCCGTTGATCCATATGGCTGACTGTACTATCTCTGCCATCAGTGCCCTGCACTGCTCTACTTTGCTGAACCATGAAGAAGAAGAATTGACCAAGAATGTCTCATAACATTCTCTACTGACCCGAAGTCAGTTTTATTGATCTCATATCAATATCACAATATATTGTCTTAAACCACTCATATTGATCCCAGATTAATGGAGGTCATCCTAGCATAGGGAGTACGATATATACAATGATGCGTCCATCGATAGTACTACTATGGTCCCTAACCCCATTTCCCTGTTCATTCAAAAGATGAGAGGTACTTCCCATGAGTCCCAAACTGCATGGGTAGGATGCCTCGACAGGAGAAGGCTGAGCCATTCACCCTATACATAACACACCATTAGGGGAGGGTTAGTCGCCCTGTTGTTGCATGTTGTTCCAGTAGTACCCCAAGCCCCCCCCCCCGAAGCTCCCAGAGCTCAATGCATGCAACATATAGGACCCTCATAAGAAGGTCTCTCAACAGCTCCAAGTCATTCAGGAAAGTCACAAATTTGACCTTTCCCCGAGGCTTTGACAGAGTGTATGCAACCTGTACATCAGTCTCAATGCGATAGAGACTCCTCGCTCATTGACGTACCATATCCCAGATAAGGTAGTATCTGATGTCTATATACTAGAGCAATCATAGAATATGGGATTCCTCAACAATCGAATCCCCCCCTAATTGACATAGAAGATCACAGTGGTATCCATCATGTATACAAACAACTCACTGAAGAGCTCCCGCAACCAAGCAGCTTTACACGAAGTCATACTCGTAGCTATGTATTCAGTCTCAGCGATGCTCAAAGAAATTGTCTTTTGCTTCCTGCTCATCCAGGATATCAAGCAAAACCAAAAGAGAATCAGCACTCCTAAGTGCTCTTGAGATCCTCCACACTGCCTGCCCAGTCAACATTCGAATAATCATGCAGCTTCACATTTTCGGCAGTGTATCTCAATTCATGAGAGATTGTGCCCCGAAGATATCTCAGAAGATTCTTGGCACCAATCCAGTGAGGCTCATCCATATATGAGCTCATCATGCTAACTACAAAACATATGTCCGGATGGAAGTTCACCGAGAACATCAACGCTAGTATGAGTTTGTGAAACTCAGAGGCATTTCCCAAATCTGGTCTGACATCACTACCACATAACTTATTAAAGTTAAGATCCATCAAGGTAGTCATGGGCTTTCAGTTCCCCATTCCAAATCTGAAATACAACTCCCTATTACTTTTGCAAATGAGAGGGTTTGCACCTGTCAGAAAGAGGTCATCCTCAGAAGGTGCCAGTATGAGAGGTCTATCATCCACAACCTTCAAGCAAAGGTTTGGATCGACTTCACTCCTGGTGAATCTCAGCTTCATCAGACAGCTATCAATCATCTCATACTATGCCTGAAGTGTTTTTCTTAAAGCCATAGAGGGCTTTCTTCCACCTACACACATGAGATTCTCGATCATGAATCTCAAACCCCTTGGGTTGTTCCAAACCTGTGGACCTGCTATATGAGGGGAATGGTCCCCTTATAACATTTTTCCTTTGGTACATCTTATACATGTACCTTCATGCTCTTCTTGAATTCAGGCATCCCTGTCACCATCTGACTCACAGTGGGTAGGGCCCCATAATAAGTATACCTTTGGTGCTATAGATAAGATGTGACAACTGACACGGTCCCCAATGGACCATCCTGCAACTTGATACAACCTTGAACTCAAAAGCATCTTTGAAAATTCCATTTTCAAATACATACCTTTCCATCAATGAATGCCACCCTAAAATCTTTGACTTCCATTGCCGAAATGGACACCAGGTTCTTCTTGCGATTAGGTACAAAAAAGAGATTCTTGTAAATGAATCAAGTTACCCTCATTCGATTTAGGGGTAACATTCCCTATACCCTTTCCGGGATAAGTGGCATCGACTCCAAGTATAGTCCCACGATTGTTTCCATCTCTACTAAATTAGAGAAAGCACCCTTCTATCTGATGAAGTGGCTTGAAGTACTACAATCAATAAGCTAGATTCCCAAAGAATTTGAAGGAGAGGGAAAATACAAGATAATGCTTCTTTATCTTATTAGAAACAACATTTGAATCTTCATACCTGGGGTTTCTTGTTTCCTTTGAAGAGTCGGCTATTTCCTTGATGACCTGCATTACCTGTCATTCCTTCAATCATTGAAGATGTTCCTGGAATGATTGTTATCATCATCAAGTGATGTGTCCCTTCCATTTGGACACTCCTTCTCATAATGGCCAAACTTATTACAATCAACGCATCTGCCTTTCCTTTCACCTTGAGATCTAGACTTCCCATTGAAGTGATCTGTAGGTAGGCCATCAGAAGCTTCTGTTGTGCCACTCTGATAATATTCCCTGCTCCGACTTCACCCTCGGTGAATTTGAAGAGGGATGAATAATCCATTGATCCTCTTGTCCTTTCCCAACTATGTTCAGTGATTGCTCTTTCACTCTTGCTAGGGCATTGTCTTCTCCTCAGCTCTGATACCATGTTAATTTTAAGTATGTTCTATGCTTAGAGAAATTTATTTCAATTTTCACAGTTAACTCAATATATTTTCCATATTAGCAATCACATCAGCATTAAAGTAAATTGTAGATAGAACATAAACATAAATCGCAAAAGACAATCCAAGACAAGAGGACACAAGATGTGGCGCTAGCCAAGGAAAAACCCTAATGTGGGGAAACCTTTGATCAATTCTTCTTATATGTTCTTCAATAGTTCATCAGAGAGAGAGAGAGAGAGAGAGAGCATTTACAATAGAAGTCAACACTTTGACTTATCTAGATAAGAGCATAGATCATCTCTAAGAAGATGATACATGAGATCAGTTGAAGACAAGTTGCTTCAACTGATTCTCCAAGGTGACTCCTTCACCTATCATTGTGTTGCATCTCGTCATCACGATGCACCTCACCGTGCTGCACTATGTTTCACCCATCATCACAATGTTGCAGCTTATGACCATGTTGTACACATCATATTGTTGCATCTTATGCTACATTGTTGTCCCAGTGTTTAGCACTGTTGTACCTTGTGCCACTGCTACACCATGTTGTCACCCATGTGCTTGTTGCACCATTGCTGCTTTGTGTACTTGCTGCACCAAGTACAATAATGTTGTCCCAATGTGCTTGCAGCACTATGCTTGTTGCACCTTGTTATTGTTGTCCCATGTACCATGCTATTGCAACACCATGAAATTGTTGCACTAAATACAGTTTCCCCATGTACCATACCACTATGTACAGCCACCATGTACTTGTTGTTGTTGTTGTTGTCCTATTGTGCTATTGTTGCACAATGTAATAGTTGTCCTAATCATTATGTTGTCCCAACATGTTGTTGTCCTAACATGCTGCTATCCCAACATGTTGTTGTCCAATGAGTTTGCAGCACCATGTACCTTTGCTGATATGCCACAACTGATGTCCCATCACAGCTTGTTATGGTTGCCATGCTATCCAGCCATGCTTGCCAATCTGTACATGCTTACACTGATTCTTCTAACAACACTCTCATCATCAAATTATCCTCATACTTATACTTGAATTCTGGTGCATTGTTGTAGTTCTGCAACTTTGGTTAGGGCATCAATAATACCCTAACAACCACCTCTAAACTCGACAACAGTCCTTGAAAAGAGTGTGGCTTACCTCCCTTGAGAATTTTCTATCCATACATCCCTTCACGATGTCTAGGGTAGCCTCCACATTGTCCCTTTGACCCTTTATATGACGGCTATGACTCTGTTGTCCACATAGCCCTTCACACTGTCTAGGGCAACCTACACATTGTCCCTTTGACCCTTCATGTTGTGGCTAAGACTCTCTTGTTTGACTGTGGTTAGGGCTGAATTAGACAAGCATTTAGGGCAGCCTTTTAGGTCTGCATTAGAGGTTGCCTTCCATCTACATCTACGGTTGTAGGCCTCTTTCTAGACTTGCATAGAGACCAGTGTATAGGTTAGGGCTCCTTCTTGATATCGTAGGGTTTCTCTCTTGATTGTGTCCTCTAGATTAGGGCAATGTTCTTCTTCTTGAGTGTGGCTAGGGCAGCGTCAATCCTCCAACGTCTAGGGCTTCCACTCCTAGATTTCTCTTCCACTAACCCAAGACAAGTGGAGAGAAATCAAGATAGAAGTGTGTGTAGAAATGACTATCAAGTAATCTCCTTTTATACTAAAACGTTGAGCACATGTGGAGTTTATTTGGTTGTTGGCCGACCTTGACGAATTGTCTTATAACACAAATAAATTCATAACTCCATGAATACTTATCAGAATCGGATGATCTTTAGATCAATCCTACACCTCTCAATGAGAGGGATCCAGGAAAAATATCAGCTACCATAAATAAGATGACCCACATGGATTTTGGCCCTAGTTGCCAATTTTAACAAGCCCACCGAGTAATTAGACGCACAATGAATGCAGTCACCAGCGAAAACTTTGATTTGCAACAAACAAAGGTGGTTTGAACTTCAAACGGAAATGTGATAACCTGCCAATATGATTCCCCTCCACAATGTCGAATTTGCAGGCTATATTTTGGCTAGAAGGCGGGGATATGGCATTTTATAAGTCAAACTCTAATAATATCTCAGCATATGACTCCTCTACCTTTGTGCATATATGGACAACATACACCATCACTGCCTTCAATATATTTCATATACCATTTATATTGCTTCAATAAATTTGAATGGAGCCGCGACTTCAACACTATATCATCACTTGTGCATATAAACTCACTGACACATATATATATATATTAACGATACTGGAATTTGGTGTGAACAGCATTGTGTATAAATTTCATGAGCCCAACGCATAAGGAAATTCAACTCACACATAAGGCACCAGCATACATACAGTACTCAATGCAGCCTGTTTAAAAGCGTTTCAAGGTTGCCTCCTCTATTTTCTGCCGAAGCTCTGTGGATTTTCCAAAGCCAAGGTTTAGATTTGTGCCATAAAAATTTCCCGAGTTTTAAAAATCTATAGGGAGTGCACAAACTGATATGTTATTGTTATGGAGGTGCCTAGATCATTTGAAAATGCAAGGGAAAGAGAAGTGACAACCAAACCCTCAAGTTGTTGGTATTTGGTTTGCTTGCTTCGCTTCCCCACCTCTGCCTACTAATATAAATCCAAGCACATAATTCACATATAAATACGAGCACATAATTCATTCAAACTACCATATTCCATTCCATGTTATACCAATGTATATCCATTACAAATTCGACAACCAATGTATATATACCAAGGCCTTCATATCAATGCACATATGAACAGTGACACCAATGCACAACCTCCAAAAAGAACACAGCCAAAATTCTTTCAACGCAAATTTTACATGGCATTCAATACTCAGATATGAAGCTTCAACACGCATATGACAGGAGTTCAACGCATATGTAATCAGTTGTAATGACCAAAAGATGTATACGCATCGGAAATATCAAAATACTTCGTCGACAAAGACATCTAATATAGGATAGAAATTGTATATTGTATAAAAGAATTGATGTAGGATGATACAAATTAGAATGAGGGTCTTGTATATATATAGCCAGCGAAGTACCCCTTCATGAACAATTATGTCCTTTTAGGGATATACCTTTTCATTAATTGCTAACTAATTAATCATTAATCTTATTTGTTGTTTTTTACATTATTTGTGTTATTTTTATATAAATTTAGTTCGTTACATTGCCTTCCCCTTCAAAAAGCTTTGTCCTCAAAGCTTACTGATGAAGGATCGATTCTTTTTTTTTTTATCGAATTATCTTCTTATTTCTGAGCTTTCATCTTTGTTGATACAGGATGATATGATGTTATGAGCGATAGACAGAATTTTCGTACTGAAAACTAGTTAAGCCATCCTAGATTAATTTTCTGGGAAATTTTTTGACCCTTGGAGATGTATGGGGAATAGTTATAGTATGACTGGATTGAGCTCATGTCAGTGTTCTTCAGGACATAAGTTTGTTTATGTTATGCGTGATATAGATTTGTATATTTAGTAAGGTATCTACTCTTGTGATTCGGATTTAGATAAGGAATTTTTCTTGTTTGGATTTCCTTAAACATTTGTATGGCAGTTTCCTGATTTTCATCAAGCATTGTTGTTGTTGACTTAACTATTGAATCTTTATTTGGGGTGTTCTGTGTTTGAACAACAACCTCTGAGTACGTTTTTACTTCAATAAGGCTTGGATTTGCCTGAACTGTGAGATTAGTAGTCTTGATGTTTGTTTTTTCAATTTGGACTACTACATCGGGAGATCTTGATGCTTCCTTTGCGACAAGTTCTTTGAACCTATTAGTCAATGATTTATTTTCGCCTTAAGCTTTTTACTCTGTTTGAGCAAAATTATTTTGATTATGATTTTTGAGACGTAAGCATTCCTCATTCTCTGAGTCAACTTTATTTTGGCCTTCACACTTCTCATCTTTTAAACACTTGATTTGTTCTACTAATGTTTGGTTAAGACTCTTTAAATATAATTTTTCTTCTTCTTGTTCTAATAAACGCTCCTTGAGTTCCTTCTTTGATGCTTTAGCTTTCTTGATTTGTTCGAGTAGTTTTTCTTGGTGATCTCTAAGGTGCGAAATTTGTCTTTGCTGCAGATGACTTCTCCATGCTCTTTATAATTCTTCGATATGGTTTTCTCGTTATCTTGAAACATCAAATCTGAGATATCCTTAAGATCTTATAATGAAGATTTTATTGATTTTGATTTAATTGTTATGTCTAGAAACGTGACCATCTTTCGTTTATAAGGAAACATCAAAACTTGTTTCTTTATGTTTAACATGAATGTACCCAAATCCATAAACCACGGTTGACCAAGTATGATGTCAGTCTTTTTATCTGTCCTTACAACATGAATTTGAGATATGTACTCATAATGACCTATTATCACTTGTATATCACTAATTTTATACTCTTTTTGGTCAAATATATTTTTCTTTACACCAATGCTTAGATCTGGAATTAATAGTTGATTTGTCAAGTTGACGTTGATATAATTTTTATTGTTGCTTGGGTTGATAGCGACATTAACTTTTCTTCCTTGGATACTTCATTTTAATGTAATTACTCACATTAACTTTTCTTCCTTGGATACTTCATTTTAATGTAATTACTCCATGATCTTTCACTGAAAGACCATTATAGGAAAACCTTTCTTCCTTCGCCATTTTAGAATTGAGCTCCATCAATTTTGATTGATCCCATTTGTTTTATCGAGATGACTTAAAGTATTATGTGATCTTTTAATTATATATTTATAAAATATATAATTTTGAATTATATAATTTATAATATTATATAATGTAACTATATATAAGTATAATTATATAGTAATTAACTATATAAAAATTAGTGTTATGGCCAATGTAATAAAATGAATTAGTGAAGTGAATTGGTGCGATGGTCCGAATGTAAATTGATCGGGCCGTACGAACCAACATCAGCTTTCTTTTCGTGGCTCAATGCTTGACAGCGGGGGGCAATCGACAGTTGGTAGACAACGACACCGGTTGGCAGAGGTTCTGTGTGGACGGTCGTAACATAGCGTGACAGAAGATTTTAACAATGATAGCAAAGGGAAAGCACAAGGAAACAACAATGCAGAAGAAGTAGCAGTGGTAGCACAAGGATGCGGTGTGCGCCAGGGGAACGGGCTTATGGCTGGCTGCGTGCAACAAACGAAGGGTGGATGACTGTTCGATGGCAGATGATGGCAGGGAGCAGCTGGGGTTGCGAAGGATAGAAGAGTAGCGGAATAGAACGTTTGATTGCACAGTGTGAGGGAACCGACCAGCGGTGGACAAGTGTGGTGGTTTGAGGTCGTTCATTGCGGATTTAAATGGTGGAACAAGATGTTGCAGATCCGCGAACGAATTTTGTTGTGGCGCCCTGCAGAGAAACTTTGTTGTGGCGGCCAGCAAGTGTAGTTATGTCAGCCATAGGTAATTTTTTGTTTTAAATATTCTTTTTTTTATATACTTGTTTTTCTAATATTTTTTTCTTTATATACATTCTATTTTTTCTTTTCTTAATTTCAATAATTTTTTTCTTTTATAGTTTTTATTTTTATTTTCTTTTAATAATAATTTTTTTTATATATTTTGATTTTTTCTTTTTCTTTTTCTAAAAAAAATATATATATAATATGTGGCCAAGGGCCTAAGAGCGAAACTTGTGGAATGGAGAATCTTCACGACTGGCGTAGCGAAACGCTTTAAATCACGATGACAACAAGGTTGACGATGGGTTGATAGCCAAAGGCCGGATCAGATGAAGCTTTGATACCAATGTAATGACCAAAAATCGTATACGCAGCAGAAATATTAAAATACTTCGTAGACAAAGACATCCACTGTAGGATAGAAATTATAAATTGTATATTGTATAAAAGAATTGATGTAGGATGATACAAATTAGAATGAGGGCTTGTATATATATAGCTAGGTAAGTAACCCTTCACGAACAGTTGCATCCTTTTAGGGACATACCTTTTCATTAATTACTAACTAATTAATCATTAATCTTATTTGTTGTTTTTTACATTATTTGTGTTATTTTTATATAAATTTAATTAGCACTCCACTCTCACCACCGGAGAAGAACGAACAACACAGTCAGTACTCCACACTCGGATCCCAGCAGCGACACCAGCGTACACACCAAATGGACCATAAAGACTCAACACACAAAAATGCTCACAACGTTCAATCACAATTCCAATACAACGCTTACTGCTTTGGCATTCAATATGGTGCATATAATATGGACCAAGAGCACGAACAAGCAACAAATCAATCCACAAAGACCAAACGCACAGGTGAGATTTGGAAGAGACGTGACAGAGAAGACGTGAGGAATGTGAATAGTCTTCAAATTGTACTAGTGCGAATTGAAGTTGTGTAGTGCAAATTCATCTACAAATGTCTCCAACATGGGGCCGAAACTAGGGTCGCGAAAGTTTAAAAATTGTACATGTCAGGTACACAGAGAATGGCAGTCTGACAACTTTTAATTGGGTGTGGATAGTAGCGCTGACAAGTTTTGAGTGCCCACGATCAAATTAAATTTGTGTTGTGATTTCAAAATTGTAGGCACAATAGGGTAATGAAGACCACAAAACTAATGATTGGGCAAGGCCACAAAGACAATGGCTCAAATTGGAGCAAAGCCAGAATTCGCCCACTCTGATACCATGTCAAACACATACATGGAATCAAGAGGATATGAAGGATAATTGTGAGATGAATTCTATTAACAAGATTTATATATAAATACAATTTCTTATGACCCTTGGTTTTCACACTCCAAGTGGTTTCTTGGACTCTAGTGAGTGTTCAACTTCCACACCATAACCCTTAGTGGATTAAGTGTCCAACAACAAAAACAAGAAAGATAAGGAAATTTCAAGGCTTTTAAGGAAGGCGAGGCAAAGACAAATATAGTGAGAGAGAAGAAGTAGCTTTCATGTTGGATATGGGTGAAAGAAAATTTGGCAAAGAATTTCCTTTGAATTAGAAGTTGACTGCTTTGGACCAAGAAAAGAAGCCATGAGTGGAAGTGATGAAGGTCTTAGGAGCAACTGCAACGCAAGCTACTTCTAATTAGGATGAGATAAGGACACGGCTCAGTTTTGTCAGTGCAAATGTAAATGGGAGATAGATGTAGGCAATGGTAAACATTTGGGCTACACACAACTTCATGAGAGAATATATGGCTAGATAACTTGGTTGATGATCAAACAGACTCAAGCATCCTTCAAAGTTGTTAACAATGGGGAGATGAGAGTGACTAGAGTGACTAGGGTGATTTATCATGCCCCTATTGGACTTGGAGATTGCCAGGGGAGGATGAGCTTTACCATTATGGAGCTTGATGAACATAAGTTGGTTCTAGGCCGAGAGTTTCTGATAGTAGAAAAGGTTGTTCCAATACCTCGTATGGATCGATTGTACATTCTATCAGGATCAGATCCAGTTGCAGTACAGACCTTGAGTTAAGGCACAAATTTGAGAGCTATAGTTACTTATATTCGCATGGTTGACAAAGTAGATCAGTGGTCAAATGGAGGTGTTGTGGTACATTCTAGGATAGATCATGTAATTTGTTCTTTTGTAGCATACGCAAATCTTAGCAACCTTGAGAAATAAAGTTTTGGGAGAGACACCAAAACCTGAGTAGAGAATTGCAGAGGGGACAAGGATGTTTGGTTGTTCCACAAGGGAGACCATGGAGACACCATTGATCTAGGAGAGTGGTCAGGGAGGATACGTGCCTTGGTATATACGATCCGAGGAAGAGACCAGCTCATCCACACAGAGCCTTGGAGAGAGATAGTGGCCCCATGATCCATAACTGAAGAGACTCACTAAGGAGGCAAGAGGCAAAATCAGGTCCCATGTTCCTTTGTTGATGTACATGACACAAAGGCATGAAGGAGTTCTTCAAGTAGGACAGTTTGTAGATGCCGATAAAGGAGGTGGTCAAGGTGATTGTCTCACCTCATCTTCACATTAAGTCGTAAGGAGATGGCTCCCTATAGCAGTTAGGTGGCAAGTCATATGGCAGGGTACCTTTCTTCTTAGTATAGTAGGATGATTGAGGAGATACTTGGATGTTGATGAGATTCAAGGTGGTTGTATGTGTGATTACGTGAGTTCTTGTGGATTTAACGCTCTAATTAGATTAGCTTCCTGAATAACTAGAGACACAAGGGGATCTAACACATGGAGGCATGCAGGGGTTTTCATGAGTAAATGACAGACAAGGTAGCATCTAGGGTATATCACTTCATATGGTAGTTGGAATTCAGTGGGTGACATGAGTTTGTTGGTTGGGGAATTGTCGAGGACAACAATTTTGGAGTGGGGGAGGATGTCAAACCCTTAGTGTGATGCGCATGTGCACCTCATCCATGATCGAGACGACAGAGTGTGACAACATCATCACTAGGCATGGGGCATTCATCACAAGTTTGTGTGACACTTGCATTTTGGTGTTCGTTTGGGAAACTTGGTGTTTTCAGTATGAGTGCATGTGATATTGCATGACATGCACAATCAGACCAACAGAGATAAGACGATGAGTGCAATCAATGGTTGGCACACCCCCTCGAAACGAGGCAACATGGCATGATTGGTTATTGGCATGTTTCATCAAGACAATATGAGGCAAAGTATAGGTGCGGCCAGTGATTGGCACACTCCACCACATGAAGATAAGACCTTCAGTTGAGCATGATGTTAGGATATAAGAATCAACTTGGGCATGTGAAGGGTCAGTCAAGGGCATGTATGCCACACTTCAACCGAACAACTCGACCAAAGGGAAGAACCACCCACTTTACACCCTAGCGTGCGACCACGGGGTGTTGTGAGTTCAAATTGAGACCTGAACCATTTGATCGAGTTGCTTCAGGGTAGAACTACTATAGAGAGATGATGGGGGACGTGGAGTGATCAGACTCAACAGGTGGACCAGGTGACCTAATCAGTGCCAACATTTGAGGTTTGCAGGTGAGGGTTGTTTTGTGACCCGAGCAACCCGTGAAGTGTTGTATTGTTGTAACTTGGTACGAATGCAACCCGGCCAGATGAGAGCTGCTACATTGTACTTTGTATATTTTACATATATGAAATATTTTTTGGGGTATTAGACTGCAAACTGCCCCATGGTAAAAAAAAAATTCTTATGTTTGATTACTGATGCATGAACTGCCCCATGGTAAAAAATATTTCGTATTTGATTATTCATGCATGCTAATGTGTTAATGATAATGATGTGAAGATTTGTCGGTGATGAAATTGTCAAGTGTAATCATAATACATGGGTTTTGGATAATACTGATGCATGCTAATGTGTTAATGATAATGATGTGAAGATTTGTCGGTGATGAAATTGTGAAGTGTAATCATAATACATGGGTTTTGGATTAAGACAGAAAAATTTTCGCTGCTATATAACTTGATCAAAACAATAGCCAAGTGTGGCATAGTCTAGGTGAAGTAATGAGTTGGTCTCACCGTGAGTGAGAAACACTCCGGTGTCACATGCCTAGAGAGCACCCAGCATGCCTGCCTGGATGAAGCATGCTCTAGAGTCGTGACAATAACATAATAGGTGGTCTCAATATAGACTGAAATATTTAGCATTTTAGTTAATAAACGTCAATTGAATCTGTAAATACTAGATTGTTCATAGATTGACTGTATTTTGTCAACCTGCCTGAATAAAACAAATATGCACATGCATTTTGTCAACCTACCTGAAATTATAAAGTTTCCTGTATAGAAGAGGGGACCATTTGGTAGGAAAGCAAATGCACATGAAGTTTTGCCCATTAAATTGAATATCTCAATCAAATTTGAAATAAACAGTAAAGGAATAATATTTTACATATATACACTGCTGTGTGACGGCTATAAATTTTTCCGTTCTGAGAAAACTGTTGAATGTCATATTAAAGAAAAAAAGCGAAATGACTCGCAGAGAAAAAGCAATTAATACTATGGATTGTTCCATATCCAGACGAGTTACACCTTACTCACTACTGTGCTCATTAATCATCTGCTGACTCCTAGTGGTGAGATAAGAATCAGCCTTGAACGATATGCAAAACGATCACCAAGATGATCATGTTACTTTACAAAAGTTGAGTGAATTTCCCTTTTCTTTTGTGGAATTCAAACACATTTTGTTGAACTCTTTGGAACTAGATTACATAGTCCATGTGAGATTCCAAATATTGGTACAAAAATATCTTTACCGGGTAGTGTGTTTTTCCAAGCAAGGCCCAGAACCATGGCCAAGCTTTATGATTTGTAGTCAAAAAAATTTGAAACATTTTTGGCAAAAGCAAAATCAATTAAATATTAATCACATCTACTCTCCTCTACTCTCCTCAAAGGAATGTTCACTTGCCGATTCACTTCCATTATCAAGTGGCAAAGAAGCCTCTGAGGTACTATCATCAAGAGCAAGATTTGATAGACTGCCGGTTACACTTCCATTTTCACTGTCTGAAATTCCCACATCTTCACTGGTTTGTTTTGTAAGACTCCAAAGCATAATGCTTGCAACCAATGTCAGTATCATTTTAGGATTAACCTGCATATTTGTATTCGATGTTGGTGAGATGGGATGTTAAGGATGGTCAATAGAACAAAAGCATAATACAAAATTTTACATCTATACAAATGATACATCATATTACCACTTCTGCAGAGAAAATAATAGTTTCAATGGAATACCTCAACAATGTCTTCAGGTAGAAGGAAAACTGAGCAACCAAGCTTCCTTGCCACACTGATTATATAGGTTGCATTCAGTCTCTTTTCTTCCTCTGTAGAAATAGCATAATATTCACCAAAATAATGAGACTATAAACAAACAATTGGCAATCCAAGAGACAGCAGAGGAAACTCTTATTTCAAGCTGACAGACTACAACAATTGATACTGCTTTCGCAGATGAAATCAGTTCCTAATATCTAATAAGTCGGCATAAATTAACAAATTTCTATCAGTTTAGCTGTATCAAAATACTAAAGTAAATAAATAGATATGTGAATTCTCGCATAATAGATTCACAACAAATAAAGCAAGCAAAATTGATGTTCTCTATTTAATCTTTTTCAGATTTCATCCATGTTTACATAGCAGAAAAGCTCCTTTAAAATAAAGCTGACAGAAATCATATATACTAGGCTACTCGCTTAAATTGTTTTCACATAGAAGAATAGTTTTTGTTTGCTGATATTGAAGTCAATGTAAACCAACCGTTTTCTATCAATTCAACCCAAATAAAATGCTCAAGCGAAAACTGATAGGTATGTTCCTCTCTCAAACAATATTATATACAATAAGGATATATATTATCCCCACTGATAAGCACTTACCATTCTCGCCTTTTGTGACAATATACCAGTTCACAACCCTAGGTTCCACAGCACTCAGTAATTCAAGGAGAAATATTCCATTTGCAAGACTTTTGTCCTGAAACAAATCATTTTCAAATTTCAAGACAACTCAAAAAATGACTAATACACAGGAATTCATTTCAATTTTCCACAAAAAAGGACCCTACTCTGTATGAAGTTGTGTTTTTAAATGCAATAAAATAACCTGGGGAGATTAAGAATGCCATACCCTGAAGCTCTCCATTTGAGAAGCTCTGCCTGTATTTTTCACTTTTGCATTTGCCCAATTCATTATCTCAAGATCCGATATCTCCTTATGACTAGAACGCAGCCTGAGATTTTTGAGCAGCTGAAGCATGTTGTACCGCATCAATTGCCACAAATATGCTGAAAATAAAAAATTATTTAGTTTTTACCAATTCAAGCACAAATGCATTACTGTCCAAGTGATTTTTGAATAAAAAAAAATCTATAATTTCTGGATTTGTAACAAACTATATTTTAAACATTTTACAGGTTGATAGCCTTCAAAAAGCTGATGGAGATTTTGATTCAAGACATCTGATGATGCTTAATTAAAAGAAAGCACCTGATTGTTAAAGACAAACAAGTTAATGTTTAAATGACAGGCACATTATTGTTGAGGCAAACAAGTTTAGGATGACAAAAGTGGAGACAAAATATATTTTTTGATTTGTAAACATGCACCTCACAACCAGTCATGCCTGTAAATTTCAATGATCTTCAATCAAGAGTGCACCCTGTGAAACAGAACTTATTTTTGAACATAATTGCATGTTAACAATAGTTTAAATTTAGTGCTCTTGGAATAGACTTTAAATCATAGATTTTAGGTTAATGGATTGTTCTCATTAGCAGTCAACTATTATGGTTCTCCCAACATACTTTGGTCCGAGTATGTTCTACAGACTGCTTAGAATTTCAGCCAAGGAATTTTTTCTATCCAACAGCATACCATGACCCTGATAATTAGCTTAATCGCATTGATGTCATCAGAGAGAAGGGATATATAGGTTAAATAATATCTTTAGATGTGCAAACAGAAACAGGTAGATAAAACAAACAAAATATAATCAAAGACTCACCAAGAATGAGCTTTTTATTTCCTTGCACAATGTCATTCCCAGCCACATTAACAAGTGAAAATTTCAGTTGCTTTCCAATTCTGATTACTTGATTACAATTTTCTACTTTCCTGAATGGCATTTTTATTGGAGGCTTGCTTGCTTGCTTCCAATTCACCATCCCTGGGGCCACTTTGTCAAGAACTTCAAGCAGAACCCATCTATGACAAAGAAAAGCACAGTATAAATCGAAATATTTAAGAACCCAGAGAATTCTCCTACAGAAGAAATCAAAATCAAATATAGAAATCTATGCAATGTGGAAGATCCAAGTGAAACACCAGCCAATAAAAACACCAGAGATATTAAAAAAGAAAATAATGTAAAATTCAACTGCCAAAGTCATGATTGAAGACGAACTTACCCATTCCTAACATCCTCAAAAAGATTGTTGACAAATGTGTCAATACCAAGACTATTGATCCATAAGCGGAAAGCTCTTTCTTCCCTAGAAACTTGCACATCGTCTTCCATCATCTCTGCAAATGATACCTTGTTTGGATCCAATGATAATCCACTCCTAAAAAACCAAGATAAACAAGATAATTGTGTAAGAACAAATTAATCCTCATTTTGAACCATCCACTAATAATGTTGATCATACCACATAATGAAGTACTCAACTGACATAGTATATTGACGAATTTGTAGAGTTCATAATACATGCATATTTGTAATGTCCACCATTGATAAAGATTAGCAAGTAATTTGGCAATCAAGAAAATTTCATAAGGACATTGGTTGACCAGTGGGACAATATGTTTGAGCAGCGATGTTATCATTACGCAATTTCAAATGCCATGTTTACTCCAGCTGAAGTCTAGGTTCATTTCCAGGCTATCCTTTTGCATTGGAGTTGTTTCACATTGTTAAAATTCAATTATTTCCTTTTCATATATGTATGAACCGTTTGCACTATATAGTATTTCCATAACTGACAGCATCCTTTCCAGTTGATTGCAATACCCTTCCATCATGGAGAAGTGTTAGTTGACTACTCTGAGCCTTGATGAAGGGGAAGATGTTGAAAATTGTAGTGAATGGAAGGTCTTCTCTCATGTGTGCCTTAGCCAGGAAGACCACGAGTTGTCCTTCTTTGACCATGAAGCAAGTTCATAGAGATGGTGAGTTTATTTCCAGTTTGCAGGAATAATATTCACAAGTTCATGCATAGTGTTAAAGGATCAGTTACGTGGACCCTTCTACAGATTAGCTACAGTTCAAGTGGCAGTACGAGTTTAGAAAAGGACAAGTTGGGAACTTCAGTCATTGACTGAAGTAAGGACGAGTTGTGACTCCAGTTATGACTGGCGAGAGAACCGGTTCAACTTAGTTAACTTGCCAGTTAGAGACTCAAGTTCTAAATTTGAACAAGGCCCAAAATTAGCATGGATCGAATCTATGAAGCAAGGACGAAGGCACAAGGAATTCATTTTTGTTTTGTGCACGAATGACAAGACACAGCTCATGGGATTGTGAGAGAGAGCACAAGTTTGTGTGAGATCATCTTTGTTTGTGAGTGTGTACCTTAGAGGAGCTAGTGTGCAGTATTGAGGAGGCTTTCTTGTGACAGAATTGCGCTAAGAATTAGGAGGCATATGCGCTAGGAAATAGGAGGCATGTGCGCAAAGATATAGGGCCAGGCAAAGCGCAAGGAAGTAGGAGCAGGGGATCAGTTGTTTGCAGGGTGAGTGTGAGCTAATTCAGCGAGAGAACAAGGTTGCTCTTAGTGTGACAGATTGCATTTGAAGAGATTCAATTGCTCAAGCTTTATCAATAAAATACTACAAACAAAGAAGCAGGTTTTCCCAGTTGGGTTCCTGAGAAAAAATAATTGTGTAAATCTGTGTGTTGTGTTTTTATCTCTGTGTTTTATTCTGTTGCTTATCAGTTAAGAAACTCTGTATCTTGGTGAAAGTAAATTTGGTTTCAGTGTTGGTTAACTAGTTTTCATTTATTCACTAAGTAGTTGCAGAGTTTAATTGAAAATTTACGTGGTATCAAAGCAGAGATCAGTATAAATACCAGCACCAAGTTGATCAGTGAGACTAGAGCGCATATTGATATAAGTGAGGAAGGCTAGCGCTAGAGTTTGAAGAGAAAAGCAGAATAGTGGCTTGGATAGCAGTATGTCGTTCCTAGGGCTAAGGTCAGATCACAGTTTAGAGGAAGCCTCAAATTTCTGTGCATGGAAGGAGTGGATATATGTGGCGTTGGAAGATAATGGGGTGATAGAGTTTGTGAAGCGGGCTCAAGTGCCACCTAAGATCCCCAACAGTTTGTACAGCATAAAAAAATGACACCAAAGCAAGGAAGATCATTCTTGAGGGGATAAGAGACCATATTATTCCTCATCTCCATGAGAAGCAGACAATATATGAGATGCTTAAAGCCATCTTAAATTTATATCAGGGTTCCAGTGATGCCAGGAAGCTTGCTCTGAAAGAGAAGCTGAGAAGTATCCAGATGAGCAAAGATGAGCCCATCATCACAGATCTTTCGAAGTTCACTCAAGTTCGAGATGAGCTAGGTGGTATGGGCGTGACAGTTAGCAAAACCAGACCTTGTGAGTCTTGCGCTTCTAGGACTCCATAAGTCTTGGTATAGTTTACAAGATGCAGTGAGTGGTAGAGAGAATATTCCTAGTTGGGAAAGGTTATGGAGTGATTGTGTTCAAGAAGAGATCCGGAGAAGGACAAGAGATGGTAGAAAAGCTCCAGCAGAGGACGAGGAGAACATTGCCCTGGCAAGCAAAGGTAGAGCCAAGGGCAAGAAGGGTCAAAGAGAGGTCGAGCCTAGTTAGAAGGGCGAGAAGAAGAAGAAGAAGGATCTGAGCAAGATCAAGTGCTTTCATTACCATGAGTTTGGGCACTATGCCACGAAGTTTCCTAATCGGAAGAAGGATTCCAAAAAGGATCATGTAGCTACATCAGCAGGATGTAGATGTGTTTTCTGCCCAGTTCGAGAATATTTCTCATTGATTGCATGCATGGCAAGCTCAAGAGACAGCAGCATATGGTATATTGATTCAGAAGCCTCCTTCCACATGACCAGGAATAAGAAGTATTTCAGCCACTTGAAGGAGAAGGACATGTAGTTTCAGATTGCGCTAGGAGATGATGGTATGTATGTAGCTAGAGAAGTTGGTACTATCAATTTTCAGAGCGAGTCAAGTAATCCTCTCCATCTCAAATATGTCCTCTATGTTCCAAGCCTCGAGCATAATCTTGTTTATGTAGCTACCCTTGAGGACAAGGGTTATGATGTTATCTTCAGCAGAGGTAAGGCTTACATCCAACACTTAGCTTCTGGATGTAAGAAGCAGATAGGTGCGAGGAAGAAGAATCTATACTTGCTACATGTTGAGACAAGGGCAGCCTTGAGCAACAAGGAAGGAAGTTCTTGGAGGAGAGAAGTGACAGTTGAGGAGAGAAGAGCTCTGAGGGGGTCCTTAGAGCAAGAGAAAATTAGAGTACCTGAGAAGAAGCTACTCAAGATGGAGCCTCATCCAATATCTCAGTTTGAGTCTCGGTTAGTTGGCAGTTGGGCAGATCAAGAGGATGATGAGGAGCTTAGCCCAAGACGAGTGGAGACAGCCACTCAGTTAGTGACTCCCAGTATATGGAGAGTTCTAGCCAAGTGGGCAAAAGAGTAGTTTAAGGGAGATTAGGAGAGAGTTGGATCTTCCAATATCACCTTTAGCCAGAGGAAGCAACCACAAAGGTACACGAGGTACATGGCACTTATGTTTGAAGTGATAGACTCGCAGAGCATGGTCGGAGAGAACAGGTCTTCAAATTAGATTTCGCAGCAAGTAGGGAAATCTTCTAGTTTAGAGGGAGCAATTGCAGCAGCAAAGAATGTGGTAGTGTTGGAGACAATCCAGGTGGACGAAATTCTTCCAGAAGTACCTTCCTCACTAAGAGGGAGTGTTGAAAATTCTAGTTAGTGGAAGGTCTTCTCTAGTACGTGCTTATCCAGGAAGACCATGAGTTGTCCTTCTTTGACCATGGAGCGAGTTCATGGAGATGGTGAGTTTATTTCCAGTTTGTGGAAATAATATTCACAAGTTCATGTGTAGTGTTGAAGGATCAGTTACATGATTCCGATTAGCTACAGTTCCAGTGGCAGTTCGAGTTTAAAAAAGGACGAGTTGGGAATTTTAGTCATTGATTGAAGTAAGTACGAGTTGTGACTCCAGTTATGATTGGAGAGAGAACCAGTTCGACTCAGTTAACTTGCCAGTTAGAGAATCAAGTTCTAAATTTGAACAAAGCCCAAAATTAGCATGGATCGGATCTATAAAGCAAGGATGAAGGCACAAGGAATTCATTGTTGTTTTGTGCCCGAAGGATTGTGACAAGACACAACTCATAGGATTGTGAGAGAGAGCACAAGTTTGTGTGAAATCATATTTGTTTGTGAGTGCATACCTTAGAGGAGCTAGTGCGCAGTATTGAGTAGGCTTTCTTGTGACAAAATTGCACTAAGAATTAGGAGGCAATTCTGCACTAGGAAGTAGGAGTTGAGTCTAAAGAATAGGAGGCATTTTAAACTTCGAAATAAGAGCCCTGTGTGGAAGGAAATAGGGCCAAGCAAAGCACAAGGAAGTAGGAGCAGGGGATCAGGGGTTTGCAGGATGAGTCCGAGCTAGTTCAAGGAGAGAACGAGGTTGTTTTCGTTGTTACATGCTGCCTTGTAAGAGATTCAATTGCTCAAGCTCTATCAATAAAATACTACAAACAAGGAAGCAGGTTTTCCCAATTGAATTCCTAAGAAAAATAATTGTGTAAATCTGTGTGTGTTTTCATCTCTGCGTTTTATTCTGTTGTTTATTAATTTAGAAACTCTATATCTTGGTGAAAGTAAATTTGGTTTCAGTTTCGGTTGCCTAGTTTTCATTTATTCACTAAGTAGTTGCAAAGTTTCATGGAAAATTAACAGAAGAGGTACTCCAAAAGTCTACTTTCGGCTCAAGAGATAAGCTACTTGAAATTCGAAAAGGGTCTATGGCTTATAGCAAAAAGATCAACGAAGGCCCCCACCTAACTAAAACCTTAGGAGATTCAAGACCTTCGATGGATGACCCAAAAGGGAAGGAGGTACTAAACATTTACTTCAAACGGAGTGAAAATGTAAGATCCCAGTCCTCCAATGATGTTAGGGAGGTAAAATCAATAAAAACATCAAAGATTGTAGGACCGACTGTCAGTGAAAATTTAATTCCCATTGTCTCAAGGTGGGGAATCCATTACTAGAGATGGGAAAAGGGGAGGCCAAAACATTCCAGTTGCAAGAATATTACGGAGTTTCAGAGTTTTCGGAGTAAGTTAACCTCCATGCAAGGATCAAGTCTTGGCAACGGGTTTGGAGCTTTATCCCAGGAAGAATTGTTTAGTGGGGGAGAGGAAAATATCAGGAGGAAGGAAAAATCTCTCAAACATAGATTTTCTAGGGAGTAGTTGAAAGCAAAAATGTATTAGAGCACAAAAAGATAAGGAAAGGTTGGTCTTGGGCAAGGACATGGGCATGGAAGAAATTATTGCCTTAATGGAAAAATCCCTAATTGAGCAGTTCATGGGAAAAGAAGTTTCAAAAGGTTCTTCACATTTGTGGATGGAGAAGGTTCGATATTAACTAATGGGATATAAACCAAAGTTTCAATGTCTTATACGTAATTGGCTTGCCTTTGAGTTTCATTCTAGAGTTGATCTGAAGAGAATTTTAGCACAACAATGGTTCTAGGGTCATTCCCTACTAGACTTAAGAGGCCAAAGTTTGATACTCAAGGAAACTATGTTTGTGTAGCGAATATGGATGAAGATGTTTGGCTTACAAATCAAATTATGGAATAAAGCCACTTTGAAAGCTCTAAGGGATGGGCTGAGTAAGTTCATTGATCTAGAGGGTGATTTTCAATAAAAAGTGGATAGGGAGGGTATAAAAATCTTGATGGAACGTAATCGTTGGGACAGTTTTCCAGAGAATTTGGAGATTGTATGTTGTAAGTTGAAATTCACCCAACCTCTGAATTATTGAAAAATTGCATCCAAATGTGCAAATTGACGTGCCACTAGATATGCATGGAAAGAGTGCCCCAAACCAGATAGAAGGTGGGTCTGGAAGGAAAACAAAAATAAGATTTTGTAGAGTCCTTGAAAATTTCAAAGAACATAAGTTAAAAAAAGTGAAGCCATGGGCAATTTGGATATCGGTGGAAGATTACACCAAACCAAAAAGAGTAACAATAGACGAGGGAGCAAAAGGAGAACAAAGGAAGAGTGGAAGGGAGAATACTTTAACAAGAAAGTGTGAAATGTTGAAGCTAGGGACTATAGTAGCAAGTTCAAGGAACAAAATTCCAAGAGATGCCAGAGAAAAGGTAAGAGCAGTGATCTTCATTATTCCTGCTCTCTGTCTTTTACATAGATAATTAAGAAGTATGTGATTTTAAGAAATCCCCAATTCTAATCCCTCCCTTGGCCAGGGGTTTCAGTACTAGTTATTATGGAAAAATCATACACACATTCACTCATCAAGAAGCTCGATCAAGGGAAAAGAAGAAGCCTCATATCAAGCGAAGAAAAGTAAGTCAAGAAAATAAAAAGATTGAAGGAATTTTGGGTCTGTTTTGGGCTATTCTTGTGCACACGTGCAAGGAGACTAGGACTCATCTTACTAGAGCAGATTAGAAAGATTAGGGGTTTCAATACTAGTTATTATGGAAAAATCGTACACACTTGTACACACATTCACTCATCAAGAAGCTCGGCCAAGGGAAAAGAAGAAGCCTCATATCAAGCGAAGAAAAGGAAGTCAAGAAAATAAAAAGATTGAAGGAATTTGGGTCTGTTTTGGGCTATCCTTGTGCACACGTGCGAGGAGACTAGGGCTCATCTTACTAGAGCAAATTAGAAAGATTAGAAGTACAGTCACCTCAAGAAGGTCGAGACTAGGTAAGAAGAAAATCCCTCTTGCAAGCCGAAGTTACTTGGAGATCAGCTCAAGGAAAGCAAAGGAGAAGAAGGGCTAAAACTGCCCTAAATCCATCACACGTGAAATTTGCATGAGGCCAAGAATCGCAGGGAGAGAGACCAAAAAATACAAACTAGTATTGCAAGGCCAAGGTTAAGGACCAAGAAGAAAGTTGTAGCAGTATTAAGGCTAGATTGACTTTGTTTGACTTAGCAAGAAAAAGGCAAGGTTTGACTTGGACTTGGAGGAGTCTTGGTCAAGGGTCTAGGTCTTGGAATTCGTCAATTGAAGATTCTATAAGAAGGAGAATTCTTGTGGGTTTTCCTCTCAAGTGGAGAGGTTTTGGCTCTGGCTGATCGCCAATATCTTGTGCCCTTTGTCTTATTGTTCTTTATGGTTCGATAGTTGTTTGATGAAGAAAACACTAATAATAAACACATGAAAGAAGAAGCTAATCAATTTAAGTAAAAATATACACAAGAAGTTATCAAAAGAAGAGAAATCACCTACTCTAGCTGCCCTAGATTTCTCAACATGGTATCAGAGCTAAGTTGACAAGACAAGGAAAGGCAGCTTAAAGAAGGATACTCAAGACCATCAAGAGCATCAATCATCAAGAAGGACCACTCATCTCAAAGGCACCACAGGAGCAAGAATTACATCATCATCTTGAAGGAAGTTACTAAAGAAGACCTCAAAACCCTAGTTCTTTCAGAGAAGGATTCTACACTTGAAGCACTCTTGGGAACCTCACACAATCATCACCTCAAGGAGAAGACCTCAAAGACTCTACCTTTACTCCAAGAAATAAGGACTACAAACTGAAGCATCTTGAAGAATCTAGTATCTACATCCAAGGGAAGCAGGTAGAAGCATTGTCATCATCATCAAGGAATCAAGGTGATCTCCCTCTCCTTGAAGGATCACTTTTGAAGGAAGACACCTTCATCAAGAAGACATCTTCTATTATCAACATCATTATCAAAATCAAGCATCAAGTTGAAGATTTCATCATCAAGGAGTATCTTCACTTGACAAGTAACTCTATATTTATGTCTAAATATTCCATCCAAATGACTTCATTTTGCAAGGAGAGCAACAAATTGGTTGGGTCATCAAACTTTATTGCATGGAAGAAGAGGACAGATTTGATCCTCATAGAAAAAGAAAGTCATTGATCATGTTAAGGGTTCAATTACTAAGCCTCCAAAGGAAGGAGCTCAAGCTCTAGCGAAGTACATGAAAGGGGAAGTAAGGGCTCAAAGGATCCTTATAGAATCCATCTAGTAGAATTGTTCTTCGTAAGTACTGCAAGAGAAATCATATCATTAAGGCAAGAACTCTACAAGATAAAGATATCAAAGGAAGAAGGAATAGCCTCATACTTTATGAGGGTATCAGAAATAAAAGACCAACCACAAGAGTTGGGAGAACTAATGTTCGATAAAGAAATGACCACCATAGTTCTCAATTCACTACCAGAGGAATGTGGCAACTTTACATCAAGCATCTATGGAAAGAGGGAAACTACCCCATTCAATGAACTTTGGTCATTATGTAAGATTGAAAAAACTAGGTTGAAGGCAAAAAGCGATGTAGGATCAAATGAGCAAGTTCAAGCATTTGTTGCCACAGCTAGGAGGAAAGGAAAGTTTGGGAAGTTTGGTCCTTAGAAAAAGAAGAAGAATATGTCAAAGATCCAATGATATGGCTGTCAGGAATATGGGCACTACAAAAGAGATTGTCCTAAGCTCAAGAAGGACAGGAGAAAGAAAGAAATGAAGCTCATGTCACCGAAGAAGTGCAAGAACCTCATTATAAGAAATCCAAAGGGATAGATCTTCACTACTAGGGTTTCTCCAAATACATAGCAAAGTGAAATGGGAGGTGAAAAAACCTCTACCATGGCAGTCAAGAAGAAAAACATTATGACTAAATGCATGTTAGTAGAAGATGGCATCATATTGGAAGCATACGATTAAAGCAAGAGCTCATGACACAATTATGGAAGCTTGAAAAGATAGCTAAAGTAGAAATCTACATAGAAAGGAAATAGCTCTTGGTAACCTCATTGAAAGCATAAGTAGTACTTATGGGTAGAAGAAATTCATCTAGCATAGAGTTCATCATGCATTCATCATTAGAAAGGAGCATTTTCTAGATGAGGATAATCAAGGTCCTCCGTTGGAATCTTCATTAGAAGGTTCACCTCCTTTGGAAGAAGTGTCTCACTGAGAATTCCACCTTGTATGGGATTCATTGTTTGAAAGAATAATGGTATGATAACTAAGGAATGCAACATGTCAAGATGATTGAAGTACTCTCAATCAAGGAAAATAAGTTGTTGAAGAAAGCCTAGATGACCAAAAGAAGGAAAGAGGTATGTATGCATGTATTTGATTAAGTCATGTCATCATATAGTTGCATGGGTAAATGCTCTACATCATGAGCATAATCAAAGAATATGGATCTCTTCCCTTGAAAGATGCATGAAGGCATGGTTCACATATTGTTAAGATGAAATCAACATAATATGTCCTCATATGGAATATGAGGTGGTTGACAAAGATGAAGGAGCTATGAAGTTCTTGGGAAGCAATATGTGAAGAGATGCAACCATGATCACACAAGGAATCAACATCTAATGACTAGAAGGACCGGGTGTGATATCTCCATGGGAAAGGTATGACGACCTTGATAAAGTCTGAAAAGAAAAAGGACCCTACATTGGAAATCTTAAAGATATTTCTATGAATATGCAGGATGTTGATGTTGCAAGCAAGCAGATGTCATTGATGAAAAGGCCATCACAAAAGGTAACTTTGATTTGATGTTCATTTTTTTTTTGAACAACATCTGGATGGGTTGATATAGGGCTACTGAAAGAGATTTGTAGATGTCACCTACAACTAGCACTCATGTGGTTGGATGGAAGATCCTAAAAAAACATGACTTGGAAGAGGCAGTTGTATGAAGAAAATCCAAATGTGGATTAGAATATCACTTTCCAACAATGTTGCACTCATCGTTATCGGGGTAATTTCGGCACGGGGAAAAAATCGTAATAATCAGGGAAAAATTGGTAATAATCGGGAAAAAATCATTTGGTACATAAATATTCATTTTTTATTTTTTTAATGAAAAGAATCACGTTTTTCCTAATAAACATGCGCTGCCCGACGGTGCCACGATTTTTTGAAATAAAAATTGCAATTTTTTCGAAAAAATCGGCCAAAAAAAATCCCGATTTTTACCCCTGATTTAATTGCCATTTTGAAAAAATCACGATAATACGATAAAATCGCGATTTTTTGCCGATTTGTGCAACACTTCTTTCCAATGAAGAAAAATATGACATGATTGACATGGTTTGTGTAGGAAAGTTATGGATGATCGATGCCCTACAAATAAATAAAATTAGTCATAGAGGACCGATATTCTTTGAGGATTAGGAATCCAATATAAAAATAGTCCTGAAAGGACATACCCTATGAATACCCGAGTGGGGTATGTGCCTTGAGAGACAATGATGATGGTGTCCATCAGTCATTGGTCTCGCCAGCATTGTACTCTGACCTTGTGCAGAAATAGAGCAATTAGTCAAGGCATTGCTATGTGACAATGTTGGTTGGTATAATGCTAAACAGATGGGTTACCAATCCGACTCTTCTAATGAGAATTCTTCAGATTGAGAATGTCCAAGTACCTTGTCTGGATTATGAATACTTCCCTAATTAAGAGGGATTGTTGAAATATGTAACTAGGTTCAATCTTCATAATGAGATATGTAATCATGATTTTATGTCTTTAATGTAAAGAGAAAAATATTTTTATTATTGTTGTTCTTGAGTCATGGGTTTCATGCTCAAGGGAAATTTAATTTTATAGGCTAAGCTCCCATTGAGAGCTTCCAGGGCTTGTCATTGAGTCTACAAGTCAAAAAAGTCATTATCATGTATGAAAGACCCTTCTTGGGCATGTTATGTATTGTAAAGTAAACTAATTGAGTCAAAATAAAGTCAAAGGACCCTCCAAGACCAAGTCAAGATGCAAGCAACAAGTTGGCCTTCCAAACAGTGACAAGTCAGCCTATTTAGAAGTGACTGGAAGCCTATATATAGGGCACTCGGCCTCACTGAAGGAGACACACATTCACTCATCAAGAAGGTCGATCAAGGGAAAAGAAGAAGCCTCATATCAAGCGAAGAAAAGGAAGTCAAGAAGATAAAAGCATCGAAGGAATTTCGGGTCTATTTTTGGGAGAATAGGAATCATTTTACTGCAACAGATCAGAAGTACAATCACCTCAAGAAGGCCGAAACTAGGTAAGAAGAAGATCCCTCTTGCAAGCTGAAGTTACTTGGAGATCAGCTCAAGGAAAGCAAAGGAGAAGGGCTAAAATTGCCCTAAATCCATCACACATGAGAAAGATGTAGGAGGCCGAGAATTGTAGGAAGAGAGGCTAAAAATTACAGTCTAGTGTTGCGGTGTCGAAGTTGAGGACCCAGAAGAAAGTTGCAGCAATATTAAGGCAAGATTGACTTTGTTTGACCTGGCAAGAAAAAGGCAAAATTGACTTTGTTTGACCTGGCAAGAAAAAGGCAAGGTTTTACTTGGTCTTGGAGGAGTCTTGCTCAAGGGTCTAGGTCTTGCAATTCGTCAATTGAAGATTTCTATAAGAAGGAGATTTCTTGTGGGTTTTTCTCTCAAGTGGAGAGGTTTTGGCCCTGGTTGATGGCCTATATCTTGAGTCCTTTGTATTATTGTTCTTTACGGTTTGGTAGCTGTTTGATGAAGAAATCATTAATAATAAACACATGAAAGGAGAAACTAATCAAGTTAAGTAAAAATATACCACAAGCATTTATCAAAAGAAGAGAAATCACCTACTCCAGTTGCCTTAGATTTCTCAACATGAAACATGTTTCAGTCCATATGAAACACATTTCACATATGGGAAATGTGTTTCATACAAATTGAAATGCATTTCAACGTCTATACAATGCATTTCCAAATGAAATTTGTCTGATTTTGCATTGATGTAATTGTTGAAACCCACATTTTTCGTTTTAATGCTTAATCAAAGGTTAATTGTGAATTAATGGAACTCATAGAAACCTCTAAGCCCACGAAATTTTCATTAATAAGGGTTTCACTCTCAATTTGCACCAAAATGTTGTTAATTAATGGTAATGTTAAATTCTTAAAATAAAAGAAATGCCGCTTTTACTTAAATTTTTAACATTACCATTAATTGTCTTAGGATGTTTGAGAGTGATTCCAACCTCATCGGACTTCATATGGAGAAAGTAGAATTTCATATCCTATTTAAAATTCAACGATTTAACAATTATCAAAATTTTAGGATTATTTTCATTAGATTCTATCATGTATGAGGATATGGAATTGGTACTTAATCAAGAGCACCAAGCCCTTTATGTACCTCGATGTTAGTGATATTGCTTGTTGGACTCCTCTATCATGGCCTTAGCAAAAATGTACCCTTCTCTCAAACCAAAATCATTGATCAAGGATGCTAGGCTTTTCATAGTATATTTTAAAGCTTGGATTAGGTAGTGTTGTACTATGAAACAACACCCCCATTTATGAAGAACAATAGCTAAGGTTAGAGATATAAATGGGGACCCTTTTAAATTTCTAGGCTTAGGATAATAATACCTAACTCTAAGAAAATAACTAGCAAAACCCTGCAAAACGAACTAAGGATGAACTCTGCATCACAAATCGCAAATCCCACATTTCCATGTGACTGTCTTAAAACATCTTCAAAAAAATGCAATCTACGATCAAATCTCCCACTGCGATAGCCCGATAAATAGCACCTTGTCATTTCACAAATCGCACTTCGCACTTCATAAACTTCGCAAGAAATTTAGCTATGCCATTAGAATGTCCATTAGCGATTTGCGAAATGCAATATTGCGATTTTCGCAATCGCATTTCGCTTTATGCATCTGATAGCACTATATTGTATCCATTTAAAGATTGCGATATGCGATTAAGAGCGGTAAAACGTGTGAAATAATTACGTTTTAATATCAAGACGAACAAATTGACCGGTTAACAAATATTTAGCAGCCCGAGGAAGGATAATCATTTTCCAAGTTATGGGTAGATAACATCGAGTATCTCATTAAACCTTTCTCACGATCCAAAGTCATTTCAAAGAAGCTTTCAGTCTTAATTACTCGATACCGTATGCACTAACATATCTTGTCTATTTCAGGCAAGCTACAAAAGACATGTCACTAAGGAAGGTGATGCAGAAACAAAGCACGCAGAGCATTGCTAAATCCGAGTTTACATAGATGGCTCATATTTTCTCTGATACAGTTTGCGACACTGCCAGAGGCGCAACAGCATGGGAGGTCATATACAATAGGCTCGAAGTTGAACGTCCTAAAATCACTGTCACGAGAGCAACAGTTGATTCAACAAGGCCTTTGGAACTTCAATTCAGGGATGCTGCCTATTCTTTCCTTCATAGGATAGGAGCAAGAGCTAAAATCCTCCCATACACGGATATGATCAGGTGGGTGATCAAAAATCTCACCATTGAAGATAGGCAATTCAAGAATTCAGGAAAGGAGCTCATAGGGTCATTCAGAGCAGAGGATCTAAAGAACATGTACCACATACCTGACCCTCAGGATATCTATGACAAGGCATTCGTGGCCAACTTCACAAAGAAGAACCCGGACCCCTTCAAGCTGATTCAGGTTTGGAGAGTATTGGACAACAAATTCAAATATGAAAAATCGGGTATGTATGCTATAGCCTCTTTGGAATACCCCTACAACTATGCAGCAGCTATGTTATGTAGATTATATGGGTTACCCAATAATACTAAGTTTTCCATAGAATGGATTCCTCTAATTGTTTCCTGTGTTAATTCCCACATCATGAATTGGCCATCCATCCTATCTGATAGCCTAGCCACCACCATTACCAAATATCAACAGAAGAGAGGCTCCTCTCCAAATAACCTCCCTCCGTTCTATTTTAGTGCCTACATTATGGATGCCATCTGTTTTTGCACGATATTTCCGACCATGGGTTGGAAATGGACCTTACAGGACCCCTACCCAATCCATCTCAGTCATAAACAAATATGGGAATCGCATTATATACCTCACTTCTATAAAATATTTCATGTTGTTGGTTTGCCCCTACATCAAATAATTTTCAATAAGAGAGCCCCTAGGTTTTCCCCAGAAGCCGCAACAAAGTTGTTTGTTGTCGGCAAATATTTTTTTGAAGAAGGGTTCACCTACATTAGGGTTTTTGGTAGCACAACTGATCCACATGTCTTTCCTTTATATGTTTCTGATACATTATTAGCAAGAGAGATTGCCTACCAGACTGTGGGAAAAGGTCTGACTAAAGATCTCAAAAACAGCAAGAACTCATTATGGCCCTCTTTTCCTGTCAAGTGCGGTTCTTTTTCTTTAGCAAATTTTGTTCATGCTACTAAGGAGTCAGCACACATGGAAGCCCTCAGGCTTCATACATTGCCTAAGAGGCAATTTGATCCAAACAAAGTGGCATATAATATCACTATTGCAGTAAAGCTCAAGCAATACGACCATGAGGATAACGGTTTTGAAGACTTGTTACAGTCGGCTGAATCCTTCAAATAAGCATTCGAATGGGCAAGGGAGAATCTGAAACCTGAAGATTTTAAAAGCTTTCAGGAATTCATAAATGAAAGGCTTGAAGTGATCCCAATGCATTTGTTAAAGCCCGAGGATAAGCCTACATCAAGTGTCATTGTTGATAGTGAAGGTCCTAGTTCTCAAGTAGATTCTCAGGTAAATACTGAGAAGACACCAGACACAGGGAAACCCCAAGATGCAGATAACACAGTAGAGTCCAGCAGAAAGTCAGCTCAGAAACAAGTTTTGAGCACCCCGTCTAAAGAACTCAGTCCAGAGGTCAAAGACAGTAGTTTGGAGCAGGAGTGGGATCAGTTTAATCAGAAACTGCAAGGCACTCCCAAAGCGACAAATACCCAAGAAACAGTGGAGCATAAAACTACTCTGCATGTTCATAATGATACAAAACCCAAGTCTATCTGTGAGCAGTCAAAGCCTATGGAGGAACAAGCTACAACGTCCTAGCATACTGAAATTATCCCTACTCTGCCCACATCAGAATTTGTTTTGAAAGTAACTAAAATACCCCCACTTGATGTGTTCTATAGTCCTCTCCACAAGGTTGTAGTAAGAAGGCAGTGAAAAAGGAAAAGGGTAGACACACCCGAGTTCCCACCTGGAAACGAGCCGATGGACATAGTTTGGAAGGACATTCCTTTCAATCCAGCCGAGAACTTGACTAGACTATCACAGTTCACAGGAGCATATGTATCGGCCACTATGGACAACGCTATTGAAGTCTCTACTTTGTTAAGGGAAAAAGAGGAGAGGATTGCACAGCTCGAGCAGTAGCTCGAAGTAGATAAAGCAAGCGTAAACAGGCAAGCGGCTGAGCAGCTCGCCCAATTGCAGCGAAACATGGAGGTCCTTAATATAAAGTCATGAAGCCAATATATCGGCCAAAAAACATGCAACTCCAAGAATTGCAGCAAGCCATGGAAAGGTACAAGGATGTTCCCACTACTGAAGAGTTCGTTAAAGAGGTACTGGAATTAAATTCCCTTCTGGTGAAACAACAAGAGCATTTATGCCAAAAGATGTCACACATTACCCCTTATCTGACCACTAGCGACCAGCTGACAGATAAGGCAATCGACCAGAGAACTGAGTTTAACGATTTAAACACCAAAGTCTCTGATTTCATCGAATGGCGGGAAACAAAAGACGAAAGGAAAGCCAATCTGCCCGAGATTGAGGAAACTCATAAAGACATTCTCTTCACGAATTGGGACGTGAGAATCAAACAGGCCGAGCTAACAGTCGCAAGGGCAGCTGGGGTATCAAAGAACATCATTAAGGCAATGAATCACACCCTATTTACCACCAACTTGATTAACAAAGGCAATCTGAAAGAAATGCCCGATTTAAATGCTCTATATAAAAGCTGGCAGGAAAAGGCAGAGACTCAAAGGGAGGCAATTACAAAATTGACCAAGACCAACTAGGATTCGTATTGGTAGTACCTCGTCAAGCTGCACAGCCAGATTATGACTCTCAACAGTTCTCTTCATACAACTCAGCGGATGTTGCCACCTCTCACCAATGCGATTTTCACAAGACAGCTCAGGACACATTTTGGGGCACCTCCTCAAATTCAACCGATGACCGATATATGTGATTTGAAGGACAAGCTGGTAGACAACAAGTCATCCTCTTAAGTTCTATTCATTTAGCCACTGTTTATTTTTGGAGTTAGTTAACTAGTTAGGAGGAAGGTTGTTTGAAACCTCCTCAAATTTTGTATAATCTATTTTTGCACATTAGTTAGAATTGTATATATACCCTTCTCATGCATTTAGAGAAAGGTCCAGAATTTTATCAAAAACATTTGCAAAGAATGCACTATTGTAATTTTGTGAATGCTTTGGTGAAATTATGGAACATGATCGTTTATTTTAGATATTAAACTATTTTCCTTTGTTGATGCACTATTGTATTCTTGGGAGACAATTTCATTTGAAGAAAGAAGTTGGTCCACGTCATTTGTCAAATGAGTAGGACTTCGCACATATGGTACTATTATCTTGTATGATTGATTCTGTTTTCATTTAATTAGTGGCAAAACTTTATTTTCATGAATTGTATGTGAGATTTATTGTTTCTGTTAAGCGTTAATTGCACTTTTGTATGATGCCTTGCTGAAATCGTGATTTTCATATATGCGATATATTTTATAAATTTCTTTGACTAACTATTTAGTCAAAGGAATTATCTTTACACGTTATCATCTCTGTTCAGTTGTGATTAATCTTTATTATCACATGTTAAGCAGATATCTTTGTAGATCGCATACCTCGTAGGAATACCCGGGTTTATATTAGAATAAGTTAGTTAGAGAATTACATTAGAGAATAGGTCATTTTGATTATCATTATTCTATTGCAAATATTCATGAACCACCCACTCTCATATTAAAACCCACACTGGGAAACCGGTCCCATTATCCCCAGTCGGAGCCACCACTTTAAACGAAAAAGGAGTTGTCTTAAGGTCTGGACAGGTTGGTTATCCCCCATGTTTCGGTAGCAGAATTTTGAGGCCACAACATTTTGGCGCTAGAAGGAGGTCCATCTGACTGTGAATGGCATGTAAACCTAAAGATCATTCAAAAAACATTCATAAGAGTCAAAACCCCTCCACAATTTCTACATCTTCTAGATCTCATTCAAAATCTCCTGATCAGAATTTTGAAGTTGTAGAAACATCTCCCTCGTCTCTTGAAGTGGTAAGGCAACCACCCTCTCCAGATTACACTCCCGAGTCTCCTGAAGTTCATTCTTTGATACGGAAATTGGAACAAATATCCATTTCTATCGAGAAACTAGAGAGACTCGAAGTTTCTAAAGAAAGTGTTACCTCTTTATTACAACAAACTGGTGTATTGACTAGACTGCAAAGTGAAAGGCTTGGGGTCACCCCTTTCGAGTTCCCCATCCCTCCACAACGTAGGAAAGTTACTTCATCAAGATCTAAATCAAATACCAACGAGATCACATCACCTTTCCATCCATTCACTTCCCCATTCACTTCTACTCAATCCACGACTTCTCAACTATCCACTTCTCCAATTAGTACTACCATTAGTAGTACTAACCCAGTAGTAAGTTCTTCGCCATCTATACCTACTTCTGGATCAACCTTCCCATCTTCTCAGTCTCCAACTCAAACTATGGCCAATCAACCTACTCAACCTTGGACAAATCTTGGTGCTATCCTAGTTGCAAATCCAAATGCACTCACAGCAAACCCAAAAAAATGGTTGCCCAGGTACAATCCTCACGATGCTCTCCCGGCCAAAGAACATCTAAATAATTTTATGTTAGTCATGAATCTTAATGGGGTCGCACATGAAGATGTTGCAATCAAACTATTTCCTTATACTTTCCAAGGATTTGCTAGATCTTGGTATTTTTCCCTGCTAGCGGGTTCAATTAGAGACAGGGATACTTTTCAAGAAGTATTTCTTGCAAAATTTGGTGATGATAGGACCATAACATCCTTGATCAATAATATTTCTAATTTGAAAGTTAATCTAAATGAAAAGATCAAAGATTTCAACTCCGGATTTAATAAGTTGCTAAATAAGATCCCAACTGCCTCTAAACCTGCTGTAGATGTACAAATAGAATGGTATATATCATCTCTTCCTTCTAATATTGCAATTTTTGTAGATAGAACCAATAAGTCTACCCTTGTAGAAAACATGAAAGAAACCCTGTCTGTAGAAAGAAGAAGTATAGCTTTGGAAAAGAGATCACAAACAGACAAAAGGAAGTCAAAGAAAGTAACATTTAAGGATGACTCTAAGAAGAAAGCTTCAAAGGACCCTTTTGATCTTGAAGGCCTTTAGAAAGTGTTAAAAACAATGTCTAACGAAATGGTCGAAATCAAAAAACAGGGCGCAAAATCCTCTACTACCAAGAAACCTTTTTGGTCATTCAAAAAGAACCCTTCTTTTGCATCGCAACCCCCAAACACCATTTCAAATGCTGAGTCTGATCAAGAAGCAGAAGAAGATTCACCAGATGAAGAGGAAGCTGAAGCTGAAGAAGAAATTGAATTAAATGGAATGTGGGATTTCATCCTCCCAATTGAAGAAATGGCACAAGCAATGCCATTGACTACAAGAAGCAAAAACTCTCCTGACATTTCTATCACAAATCAGAAACAAAAAACTGCTACTTGTGTAAAAGAGAAAACAGTAGCTAAGGAATCTAAGACTAGCCAAACCGATTCTATTCCTCTAGATCCTCCAAATGCCTCAAAGAAATTGGTAATCTCAGATATAGTGGAATACAATATAGTCGAAGACATGAAGAAGACTAGAGCAAACATCTCATTGCACGAGCTCACTAAACTCAAGCAGCAACAAAAAATTCTATTAAGAAAGTTAAAAGCAGTTCTTGTATCTCCTCTGCCATCTGCTGTAGTTACTCAAGCTGCCTACGATATGGGAAAACCTCCCTCATCCTCAAACAAAGTATATCCTTCAGATCTAGTTCTAATTGGTGATAGGTCTATTTCTCATATTCCTCCATTTCTGCTCACTTATGAAATTTTCAACAGGAATGTTCATAACTGCCTTGTTGATTCAAGAGCCTCCTCAAATATAATGCCAAGAGCTGTGTGTACCAAATTGAATATTACACCTCGAAAATCTACAATACACATAGTTCAGTTAGACAAGACAAAAGTAGAGGTTCTTGGAGAGATAGCATCAGTTTCAATCTATGTTGCAGGGAACGTGGGACGGGAGGGCGTTTCCGTACGGAAACGAGTACGAAACGCTTAAACGTGTTTGGTACGGCCGTGAAACGCGTTTTAGGCCGTACTGCCACGTTTCACGAAACGTGGCCAATATAGCCGGAAACGTGTTTCACGGCCTTACAACTCACGTTTCAGCATTTACTTGTGTTTTTTTTTTAGTTGTTTTCTAATTTATTATTAGATTATCCTAGTGACTTCTAGTTGCTTCTAGAAGCCTGTCTAAAGTTATAAAAGTGAACTTTGTCTCATTCTCTCATCACACTATTCAGCAAGTCATTTCTCTTGGAGACTGGCGATTTTAGCAAAGGAGAAGAGAGGAAGAGAGAAATTGTTTCAGTTAGGGTGTTTTGAGCAGTGAGCAAAGTAGATTTCAGCAGCAAGAGAAAGAAATTTCAGCAGCAGATTTGCAGTGCAGAGTTTCCGGCTACGACATTCTTGGCTTTTTGGTTCAGCTACAGCGATATTTCTCTTCTCTTTTCTGGCATTTTGGGGATGCTTCAGCTACAGAAAATTAATTTGGGTAAGCAGCATTCGTTTTGTTAGTTTTTTCCTACTATTTCTACAATTTTTCTAGGGTTTATGCTGCCAAAAATATGAAAAACGTTTTTTATTTACAGATTTGTTTTTTTATTTATTTTTGCAGCAATGGCTTCCAGCCAAAGTGCAGCTACAAGTTCAAGCCCTAGGGCCAACCCAAGGGCTGAATATTATCCTCTTTGGAGGTATGTGACGAAGATTCAAAGATGTGCAGGTGGTGGCTCATGGGAATGGCGATGCAATCTTTGCAATAATTTGTACAAGGGCTCCTACCCAAGAGTGAAGGGCCAAGGCACATCTTTTCCATGGAGGAGGACAGGGGATTGCAGGTTGCACAAAAACAGCAGATCCATTGGCAAGGAGGGCATATCAAAGACAGCAAGATGAGGCGGATGGTACTAAGAGAAGGCATGATGACCTTACTCAAGCTCCATCTAACATTGAGCCAAGGATTGTAGTTGAAGCAAGAAAGAGGAGAGTCAGTCCCACTCAACAACATGAACAACTAGCACCTAAAAATATCAGAGGGCATCCCCTTCAGTTCAAGATAGCAGAATTGCTAAATTGGTGAATGTGCAAGCAAGAGAAGAAACTGATTCCAGAGTGGCTAGGTGCATTTATGCATGTGGTATCCCATTCAATGTTGTTCGCTCTCCTTACTGGCAAGATATGGTAAGGACAGTAACAAAGCTCCTCAAGGGTACAAGGGGCCCAACTATGAGAAAGTCAGAACCCAACTTCTCAAAAATGAGAAGGAGCTTGTGGAGGATATTTTAGCTCCAATTCGTTCTTCCTAGAGTAGCTCTGGGTTACCACAGTCTCAGATGGATGGATAGATATAAAGCGCAGAGCATTGATAAATATCATTGCCACTTCCCCCAAAGGAGCAATGTTTATCAAGGCAGAAGACTGCACAGGAGAGGTGAGAGATGCACAGTTCATTGCAGATGTTATTATAAAAGCTATTGAACAAATAGGGCCTAACAAGGTGGTGCAAGTTATCACGGATAATGCACCAGTTTGCAAAGCTACAGGTTTAATTATTGAGGGGAGGTATGACCACATCTTTTGGACACCATGCATTGTCCATAATCTGAATCTGATCTTAGAGGAGATTGACAACAAAGTTTCCTGGATAAAGGAACTCACGGGGGAAGCAAGGGAGATTGTCAAATTCATCACCAACCACCACCAATCTCAGGCCATATTTCGAGAGTACTCCAAATTGGAGTTCTTAAAAGTTGTTGAGACAAGATATGCCTCAAACTTCCTGATGTTGCACCGCCTTGTTGAGGTTAAGCATGCATTAGTTTCTATGGTGGTGAGTCAACTGTGGATTGAGTGGAGACAAGCAAATTCGGAGCGGGGATCTATGGTGCGTAGATTGTGCCTTGATGAGGATTGGTGGAGCAAGGTAGATTTCTTGCTAAAGTTCACAACCCCTGCATTTGAGCTTCTTCGGAGTGCTAACACTGACCAACCTTTCTTAGGAGAGGTATATGATGGCATGGATTCCATGGTTGAGAAAACTATGGAAATATATGATGGCATGGATTCCAAGGTTGAGAAAACTATGGAAATCATTTCGCAAGAATCTCCACAACTTTTGTTTGTTGATGCTCATTTTGCTGGTTTGGTCAAGAAAATCAATGTTGATAGGTGGAACAATTTCAACACTCCATTGCACACTTTAGCACATGCTTTGAACCCCAAATTTTATGATGAGGAGCTTATTGCTCAAAGCAATGGGAAGAGGAAGGTACCCCATAAGGATAGAGAGGTGGCTAACGGGGTGAAAAAAGCCCTTATGAGAATGTTTCTTTCTCATCTACATAGGGAGGTAAAGGAGGAATTTGCCAGTTTTGCTGCTGGAATAGATAATTATGCAAATATATCAGCTTTGGAGGAGAGAAGCACCATGAATCCAGTTAGGTGGTGGATTTGTCATGGAGCAAATGGTGTACATTTCCAAAACCTTGCCATTCGTATTCTTTCACAAGTGGCAAGCTCTTCATCAGCAGAAAGAAATTGGAGCACTTATGGTTTTATTCATTCTGTAAAGCGCAATAGGTTGGGCTCACAGAAGGCAGAGGATCTTGTTTATGTGCACTCCAACCTTCGCCTTGCATCTTGTAGGGGTCCAGAATACAACAGTGGTCCTTCTAAAGAATGGGATGTGGATGCAGAAAATCTTGATTTGAATCTCTCTCTTGCTGCCCTGAATATTGAGGCCGAGTCTGGAAGTGGAATTGGCGCATCATGTTCTTCAGCACCACCATCCACTGTTGAGCATTGTACTACTTCTATTTTTGATGAGGATTGTTATGATGAGGATTAGTCTTTTATCTCTATAGCTCTTGCAGCCTTATAGTCTTTATTGTACTTGCAGCCTCATATTAATATAAATAAAGGCTGATTTTGAGATTTGAATATATAATAAAGGTTGCTTTTGGATATTCCGATATTTTTATTTTCATTATGTGATCATATATGAGTAAATGTGATGTAAATTTAATCTTAATGTTTAAATGTAATAAATTATAATGTATCATTTATGCTTTATGATTTGACACAACACACACACACACACACATACACACATAAATATATATATATATATATATAATTATATTTTGTGGTTTCCCCATTTCCAAAATTTGGGGAGGTCGCGTTTCGTATCGCTTCCCGTTTTGGAAACTCGTACCCTTTCCCCGTTTCGTTGCAACCTAAGTTTCAATTAAGCTTTCCTCTAATCCAAAAGTTTCACAAATAATTGATATTTTGGTGGCTGATATCCCTGAATTTTATGGTTTAATTCTCAGTAGGGATTGGTCTGAAAAGTTGCATGGTTATTTCGCAACTGATTGGTCTCACATGTGGTTGCCAGTGGCCACACAATGGTAAACCAAACCAAACCAAGGTAGACCGAGAAAAAATCATGACATATACAGTGACTAACCTCGAGGGAAGCAACGAACCTGTTGCCTCCACCAATAATATCATTGGACATTACTCAGACAAGTCATTTTTGGGATCCTTTAATGCTCAGAGGTCTCCCTCTCCAAATAACATTGTAGTTTCTCAAATCAAAAATTTTTCACAAACAGATGCTTCCAAGTGTGTAAATTTAGTAGATAAAGTTTCAAATAATTCTTTGTTCTGCACTCTCTATTTTGACAGTTCTAAATCTAAAGACGGCGCAAGTGCAGGATGCATTTTGATCAATCCGCAAGGAGAGAAAACCATGTTAGCCTACAGACTTGAATTCCAGTGCACTAATAATATCGTTGAATATGAAGCACTGATCCAAGGACTATATAAAGCCATCGGTCTTAATGTCAAATACCTGCAAGTCTATGGTGATTCTGAAATAATTGTGAAGCAGGTGAGAAATACAATTCATTGTGTCTCTGGGCACCTTAAATATTATCAATCGTTAGCCTTGAATTTGACTTCTCATTTTAACATTTCTTCAGTGCCTAGACTGCAAAACGCAAGTGTTAACTTGCTAATGTGGCATCCAAGCTTATACCCTCAGAAGACTTTAGTCTAGACAGATTTTCAATAGAGTTAATATTTTAGGCCATCTATTCCCGATAATGTAACAAATTGGACAACGATGCAGATATAGTTAATTTCCTTACATTAGAAGGGTCGTATGAAGAACAGATCATAGATGAACATGAGCATGATCTACAAATAAAACATAATCATGATCAAAACCCAATCCCAAAATCTGTAGTTAAGATGGAAGATCTCTACGATCTAAAGGATAGGTTCAAGAAAATTACCAACTCCAAATTCGAAGTTCTACTTTGAAATTTGAAGTAATAAACCTAGGGTCAACTGAAAACCTCAAAATGTCAACCTAGGGCTTGGCCTATCATCTGAAGAAAGAATATCATTCATTAGGTTGTCAAAAACATACAAAGGTATCTTTGCCTGGGATTACGCAGATCTCAAGACCTACGATACCTCTGTAATTCAACATACCACACCTATGACTTCGAACGAAAAGCCAGTTCAACATAAGCTTCGCAAAATTCACCCAAACCTTGAGAGTCAAATCAAATCTGAATTGAACAAGCTTCTGAAGGCCAAAATAATCTTCGCTGTTAGACACTCTAAGTGGGTATCGAATATGGTACCCGTAAGGAAAAAGAACGGTGATATTAGGATTTGTATTGATTTTAGAAACCTGAATAAAGCTTGTCAAAAAAATAATTTTCCTTTGCCTACAATGGAACAGATATAGCAATCAGTTGCAGGTTCCAAATTAATGTCTTTTCTAGATGAATTCTCAGGATATAATCAAATTCTTGTGCGTCCAAATGACAGATTAAAGACAACATTCAAGACCAAGTGGGGAACATATGCCTATCAGAAGATGCCTTTCAGACTCATTAATGTTGGTGCCACATTTCAACGTGCTATGGACATTGCCTTTAAAGGTCTAATTCATAAATCAATTGTTATTTACTTGGATGACATCACAATCTATTCTAAGGACAGGAACAATCATTTAAGCGACCTGAAGCACATCTTATATGGCATTTCCTTAAATCCCAAAAAATCTTATTTTGCTTTACCAGAAGGCAAACTCCTTGGGTTTATAGTGTCCAAGAAATGAATTTACATTGATCCTAATAGAGTATAAGAGATCGAAAAGATTCCCCTCCCACACAACAACAAAAAACATGCAATCATCCTAGGCCAAATAAATTTTGTAAAAAGATTTGTTCCAGATTTTTCACAAATCGTCCTACCCCTACAAGCAATGATACAAAAAAACGCAGTTTTCAGATGGAACGAGGATGAAAGAGTCATTTGATTTGATTAAAAAAGCCATTATTAATGCTCCTTCATTGACAACCCCTGACTTTCTCAAACCTTTTGTATTATATACATTTTCATCCGATACATCATATGCAGCAATTTTAACACAGCTAAACGATGAAAATATCGAGGCACCCATCTCTTTTTTCAGTTCTAACTTGCAAGGTGCTGAATTAAATTATTCAGCTGTCAAGAAACAAGCATTTGTTGTTTTTAAAACTTCAAAACATTTCAGACCTTTTCTTCTTAAAGCCCATACAAAGATAATTGTACCCTACCCTGCAGTGAGACAGTTATTAATCCAAAGAGAAGTAGAGGAGAAAAGAGCTAATTGGGTTATTGCGCTTCAAGAATATGATGTAGAAATCCGGCCAGCTAAAATTGTCAGGGGCCAAGGTTTTTGTAGGATGTTAACAGGAGCTTCCTAGCTACCACCAGAAGGAGATCAAGGTAATGAAGTGCAAATATTAGAGGTAAGCCTCAATGATACGCAATCACAATATGCTGATTTGAAATTTTATCTGAAAAACGAATATGCTCCTATGCATCTTAATTATAAAACAAAGCGAGCTTTAAGATTGAAATCAAATCAGTATGAATTAGTTAATGATGTATTGTTTAGAAAAAATTATGATTTAGTATTGCTAAGGTGCCTGGAGAAACCTGAACCCAAAAAGGTCATGCAAGAATTACATGATGGACTAGCTGGAGGACATTTCGAGGGAAATCCCACAGCTCACAAAATCCTGCCTGCAGGATATTATTGACCAACTGTATTTAAGGATGCACATGAATATGCAAGAAAGTGTAAAACTTGTCAAACCACAGCCGGAAGAGAAAGAAAGTCAACATTCCCTTTACAACCAGCTAACCCCCAACAACCATTCGAACAATGGGGATGAGACATAATTGGTGAGATTGTTCCTAACTCTTCCAAACATCATAGGTACATCCTTACAGCGACTGATTATTTTACAAAGTGGGTAGTAGTTGTCCCATCAAAGATAGCTAATACATAAAGCATCACGAACTTCATTGATTAGTACATAATTACCAGGTTTGGCTTACCCTCAACTTTAATGTTTGACAATGCATCTTACTTTTCTGGAAATACAATGGTAGAATTTGCTGTAAAGCGAGGTTTCAAGTTGAAATATTCAGCCAATTATTATCCACAAGGTAATGGATTAGCATAATCAACAAACAAGAACCTCATCAGAATTATCAAAAGGACTATTGATCAAAATCACAGGAATTAGCACAAAGCATTAACATTTGCTCTATGGGCAGATAGAATTACTCAGAAGGCCTCTATTGGTTCTTCTCCTTTTGCTTTAGTTTATGGAAAAGAAGTTGTTCTTCCCACAAAAGTAGCAATCCCATCTTTGCCCTAATACAATTCATCAATGAAAACCCTTCTTCTTCTCTCCAGGCTGGACAGTTTCAGATGCTTAAGCTTGAAGAAGAACAAGAAAAGGCTAAAGCACCCCACTTCCATCATCAACAATTAGTCAAAGCTTCTTTTGATACAGCTTCTGCTAGTCAAAAAACTCTTGAAGTAGGTGACTTGGTTTTGAAATGGGACAAAGCACACGAGGAAAAAGGTAGACATACCAAATTCCAAAGACTATGGCTTGGCCCTTTTCAAATCATTGAAAAAATTGGACAATCAATGTTTCTTTTATAAGACTTGTCAGGTAAGAAGGATTCTTTGCCTGTTAATGGGCAAATTTTGAAAAAAATATTTTTCTTAGAAGATAACCTCTTCCAATTTTGTAACATATTGCTTTTAAGATTCTTAGGAAAATAATGGTTAACTAGTAATTACTTTTGCCTTTTCAAAATAAAATCTTTGATAATATTTCTGTTTTTCGCTTCTATAACTAAGCAAGAGTTAAAAGAAATAATTAGGACATTTGAGTTCTAAAGTAAACTTCATTTCTTTGGAAAAACTTGATCTTGCTTAAAACATTTATTCTACGAACAAACTCTTGTCTTTATAGAGTATGAATGTTTTGTTATCAGTGAACAAAAGAATCTTTAACCTAGTAAGGACTTTCTACAGATGAGCATCTTAAAAACTCTATCATTATCATCCAAAACTCTTAATAGAGCCAGTGATTCACCCAATCTGATAAAATTTTCTTTTCTCATAGTGTAATTCTAAAATATACGAAACTTGAGACTTTTTATCTTTTACAAGCTTGTTTACCATGTTCATAGGAAAATAATTAAATTGATATTACCAATACTGCATATCAAAACAGAGTAATAGCTAATGATCTCCTCAATCAGAAGACACGGGGTCTCATCAAGAGCTAGCTTGTTCAGTTTAGTTACAACCAGTGAATGGCATTGTCATTATTAGGTTACCACGCCTAGACAATGTCTTTTAAGAAACCAAAAAGAAAAAGATTATATTCGAAAAGGAAAAAGAGACAAGGTCCAAGTGAGATTCAAAGCAAGTGACTATCATTTAGAAATTTGAAAATTCCTACAGATGGGATAATGAATCATTGTTGGTTTAAAGATAACCCTGTCGAGGCTATGAACACCTGCTGGCAGCAAAGGCTCTATCTGTGATAAATAAGTAAACACCAAAAAAACTAATCTACAGAAGAAACCTGCTATATCACTTTAAAACTTATTATTGGTTGATGCGAACGTTTATATTTTTATCATTACAAGAGTAAAGTAATTGAATAAGTAGAGTGAGCAAGTAATGATGATTCTAAAGAAATGTTGTTTACCTTATAACTCCTGTAATCATTATTCCTATAACTCTATTTACTTTGAAAGTTTTTTAGTAATTTCAAAAAACTACTCAGAGATAACTGGTTCTCCCAAGTGAATCGCCAATTGTTGTACTATGAAACAACCCCCCCATTTATGAAGAACAATAGCTAAGGTTTGAAATATAAATGGGGACCCTTTTAAATTTTTAGGCTTAGGATAATAATACCTAACTCTAAGAAAATGCCTAGCAAAACCTCGCAAAACGATCTCCGATCAAATCTCCCGCTGCGATAGCCCGATATATAGCACCTTGTCATTTCGCAAATCGCACTTCGCAAACTTCGATTAGCGATTTGCAAAATGCGATATTGCGATATTCGCAATCTCATTTCGCTTTATGCCTCTGATAGCGCTATATTATATCCATTTAAAAATTGTGATGTGCGATTAAGAGCAGTAAAACATGTGAAATAATTGTGTTTTAATATCAAAACGAACGAATTGACAGGTTAATAAATATTTAGCGGCCCGAGGAAGGATAATCATTTTCCAAGTTATGGGTAGTTAACATCGAGTATCTCATTAAACCTTTCTCACAACCCAAAGTCATTTCAGAGAAGCTTTCAATCTTAATTACCCGATACCGTCTGCGCTAATATATCTTGTCTATTTCAGGCAAGCTACAAAAGACATGTCACTAAGGAAGGTGATGCAGAAACAGAGCAAGCAGAGCATTGCTGAATCTGAGTTTACAAAGATGGCTCCTATTTTCTCTAATATAGTCTGCGACGCTACCGAGGCACAACAGCGTGGGAGGTCATATACAATAGGTTCGAAGATGAACGTCCTAAAATCATTATCACGAAAGCAACAGTTGATTCAATAAGGCCTTCGGAACTTCAATTCAGGGACGCTTCCTGTTATTTCCTTCATAGGATAGCAGCAAGAGCTAAAAATCCTCCCATACACGGATATGATCAGGTGAGTGATCGAAAATCTCACCATTGAAGATAGGCAATTCAGGAATTCAAGAAAGGAGCTCATAGGGTCGTTCAAAGGAGAGGATCTAAAGAACATGTACCACATACCTGACCCTCAGGATATCTATGACAAGGCGTTCGTGGCCAACTTCACAAAGAAAAACCCAGACCCCTTCAAGTTGATTCAGGGTTGGAGAGTATTGGACAACAAATTCAAATATGACAAATCGGGTATATATGCTATAGCCTCTTTGGCAAACCCCTACAACTATGCAGCAGCTATGTTATGTAGATTATATGGGTTACCCAATAATACTAAGTTTTCCATAGAAAGGATTCCTCTTATTGATACCTGTGTTAATTCCCACATCATGAATTGGCCCTCCATCCTATCTGATAACCTAGCCACCACCATTACCGAATATCGACAAAAGAGAGCCTCCTCTCCAGATAACCTCCCTCTGTTCTATTTTAGTGCCTACATTATAGATTCCATCTGTTTTTGCATGACATTTCCGACCATGGGTTGGAAATGGACCTTACAGGACCCCTACCCAATCCATATCAATCATAAACAAATATGGGAATCGCATTATATACCTCACTTCTATAAAATATGCCATGCTATTATTTTGCCCCTACATCAAATAATTTTCAATAAGAGAGCCCCCAGGTTTTCCCAAGAAGCCGCAACAAACCTGTTTGTTGTTGGCAAATATTTTATTGAAGAATGGTTCACCTACATTAGGGTTTTTGGTAGCATAGCCGATCCACATGTCCTTCCTTTATATGTTTATGATAAATTATTAGCAAGAGAGATTGCCTACCAGACAGTGGGAAAAGGCTTGACTAAAGTTCTCAAAGCCAGCAAGAAGTCATTATGGCCCTCTTTTCCTGTCAAGTGCAGTTCTTTTGCTTTAGCAAATTTTGTTCATGCTATTAAGGAGTCAGCACACATGGAAGCCCTCGAGCTTCATACATTGCCTAAGAGGAAATTTGATCCAGACAAAGTGGCATATAATATCACTACTGTAGTAAAGGTCAAGCAATACAACCATGAGGATAACGATTTTGAAGACTTGTTACAGTCTGCCGAATCCTTCGAACAAGTGTTCGAATGGGCAATGGCGAATCTGAAACCTGAAGATCTTCAAAGCTTTCAGGAATTCAGAAATGAAAGGCCCGAAGTGATCCCAATGCATTTGTTAAAGCCCGAGGATAAGCCTACACCAAGTGTCACTATTGATAGTGGAGGTCCTAGTTCTCGAGTAGATTCTCAAGTAAATATTGAGAAGACACCAGACACAGAGAAACCCCAAGACGCAGATAACACAACAGAGTCCAGCGGAAAGTCAACTCAGAAACAGGTTTTGAGCACCCCATCTAAAGAAATCAATCCAGAGGTCAAAGACATTAGTTTGGAGCAGGAGTGGGATCAGTTTAATCAGAAACTGCAAGGCACTCCCAAAGCAACAAATACCCAAGAAACAGGAGTATAAAACTCCTCTGCATGTTCATAAGGATACAAAGCCCAAGTCTATCGGTGAGCAGTCCAAGCCTATGGAGGAACAAGCGACAATGTCCCAGCATACTGAAATTATCCCTACTCTGCCCACATTAGAATTTGTTTTGAAAGTAACTAAAATACCTCCACTTAATGTGTTCTATAGTCCTCTCCACAAGGCTATAGTAAGAAGGCAGAGAAAAAGGAAAAGGGTAGACACACCCGAGTTCCCACCTGGAAACGAGCCGATGGACATAGTTTGGAAGGACATTCCTTTCAATCCGGCCGAGAACTTGACTAGACTATCACAATTCACAAGAGCATATGCATCGGCCACTATGGACAAGGCTATTGAAGTCTCCACTTTGTTAAGGGAAAAAGAGGAGAGGATTGCACAGCTCGAGCAGCAGCTCGAAGCAGAGAAAGCAAGCGTAAACAGGCAAGCGGCTGAGCAGCTCACCCAATTTCAGCAAAACATGGAGGTCCCTGAAAATAAGTCATGAAGCCGATATATCAGCCAAAAATATGTAACTCCAAGAATTGCAGCAAGCCATGGAAAGGTACAAGGATGTTCCCACTACTAAAGAGTTCATTAAAGAGGCACTGGAATTAAATTCATTCTGGTGAAATAGCAAGAGCATTTCTGCCAAAAGATGTCACACATTACCCCTTATCTGACCACTAGCGACCAGCTGACAGATAAGTTAATCGACCAGAGAGCTGAGTTTAACGATTTAAACACCAGAATTTCTGATATCATCGAATGGCGGGAAATCGAAGACGGAAGGAAAGCCAATCTGCCCGAGATTGAGAAAGCTCATAAAGACACTCTTCACGGATTGGGACGTGAGAATCAAACAAGTCGAACTAGAAGTCGCAAGGGCAGCTGGGGTATCAAAGAATATCATTGAGGCAGTGAATCACACCCTGTTTGCCACCAACCTGATTAAAGAAGGCAATCTCAAAGAAATGCCCGATTTAAATGCTCTGTATAAAATCTGGCGGGAAAAGGCGAAGACTCAAAGGGAGGCGATTACAAAATTGACCAAGACCAACTGGGATTCGTATTGGTAGTACCTTGTCAAGCCGCACGGCCAGATTATGACTCTCAATTGTTCTCTTCATACGACTCAGCGAATGCTGCCACCTCTCACCGATGCGATTTTCACAGAACAGCTCAAGACACATTTTGGGGCACCTCCTCAAATTCAACCGATGACCGATATATGCGATTTGAAGGACAAGCTGGCAGATAGCAAGTCATCCTCTTAAGTTCTGTTTTAGCCACTGTTTATTTTTGGAGTTAGTTAACTAGTTAGGAGGAAGGTTGTTTGAAACCTCCTCAAATTTTGTATAATCTATTTTTGCACATTAGTTAGAATAGTATTTATACCCTTCTCATGCATTTAGAGAAGGGTCCAAAATTTTATCAAAAACATTTGTAAAGAATGCACTATTGTAAGTTTGTGAATGCTTTGGTGAAATTATGGAACATGATCATTTCTTTTAAATATCAAACTAGTTTCCTTTGTTGATGCACTATTGTATTCTTGGGAGACAATTTGATTTGAAGAAAGAAGTTGATCTATGTCATTTGTCAATGAGCAGGACTTCGTACGTATGGTACTATTATCTTGTATGATTGATTCTGTTTTTATTTAATTAGTGGCAAAACTTTACTTTCATGAATTGTATGTGAGATTTATTGTTTCTGTTAAGCATTAATTGCACTTTTGTATGATGTCTAGCTGAAATCATGATTTTCATATATAATTCACCATAGATGCAATATATTTTATAAATTTCTTTGACTAACTATTTAGTCAAAGGAATTATCTTTATATGTTATCATCTTTGTTTAGTTGTGATTAATCTTTATTATCACATGTTAAGAAGATGTCTTTGTAGATCGCATACCACACAGGAATACCCGGATTTATATTAGAATAAGTTAGTTAGGGAATTGCATTATAGAATAAGTCATTTAGATTATCATTATTCTATTGCAAATACTCATGAACCACCCACTCTCATCTTAAAACCCACATTAGGAAATTGGTCCCATTATCCCCAGTCGGAGCCGCCACTTTAAATGGAAAAGGAGTTGTCTTAAGGTCCAGATCGGGTGGTTATCCCCCATGTTTCGACAACAGAATTTTGAGGCTGCAACAAGTAGTTTAATTAAAATTGGGAAGTGTTGACCGATGTTCCTAGAGGAGTGAGGTAGAGGAAAAGAGTGATACTAATGATGAGAATCCCAATATAAGTGATGGTGGGACATTGCTTGTCATATGTGTTTGTCATTTAAATGTTCTTGCTCATTTATTCATAATGATTTCTTTCCCAGTTTCAATATAATGTGCTCTCTCTCTCTCTCTCTCTCTCTCTCTCTCTCTATATATATATATATTATATCATTATATATATATATATATTATATATATATATATATATATATATATATTATATCTATATCATGTTTCCCTGTTTCCAAATCTTTGGGGGCTCATGTTTCCAATGCATTTCTATTACAAAAACGTGTACTCATTTCCTCCTATCATGCAACTTAGCCTTGAAATTATTGTCATTTGAGACCTATGTTCACACCTTCATGGTAGATTGTTAATTCATTGTGTAGTAGTCATTGTACTTCGAATATGCATTACAATAGCTAGTAGAAAGAGGTAATTATCTTAAATTTCATGCTTCTGACAAAATCTCATTAATTTTGGATAGGTGATGTTAATAGCTAAGATCTGGAGTGGTTCAATGATGGTAGTAAAACCTGTAAATTTTAATAAAACTCAGGTACACACATCCAACTTATTAGATTAAACAAATGGTAGATTTCTCCCTCAAACCTCCTTTGCCCTTTAACGAACAAATAAGAGTGTAGCCTTTACGAAAAAATTTACATACAATAAAGAGAAAAAAAAACTTCTAGCAATGGAGATGAAAATCTAGATGGGAATTTGATTCATATTTGGATTAGAATTTGAGTAGTAAATTGGACAATGGGGTGGCTCTCCTCAACTTCATTTTCATTATTGATAAATAACTTAGCATCTAAGTTTTTCTAATCTACTAGGGGACCTAGTTAGGGATGCTTGATACCCAATTTTTATTCTTATCGATTGCTTAATGTCTAAGCAGAATGGTAACAGCATCCAAAATGAAACGAACTATGGAGGGCATCAAAATGAGGAATTCTCTTCCTTTGTCTCACAATTTCTCTTTGTAGATAATATTATTCTGTTTGGCTTAGGAAAAGTAATGAAAGCATAAGATTACAAGAATATTCTTGATTTATATAGCAAGCGACAGGAATAGAAGTGAATGTCCACATGTCCTCAATTTTTTTTAATAGGAGGAAGATTTGAAAAGACAATTTTTTCAAATATTGCCTTTTACGCTCTCACCCTTTAACAGTGGACTGAAATACTTTGGACTCTATCTTAAACCTAACAACTCAGTGTTGCAGGATCGGTCCCTCCCCCCCAAGGATCCAAAGGCGGAATAGTATCCCGTACGGATCAGCCAGAGATCCTTCGGCAGATCCAAAAATCGGATCCACGGTTCTGCCTTTTTTTGGCAATTCCTAGAAAATCAGATCCGTTGGGGCCCGATCCGCAGATCCAGAAAGGATCGGGTGCAGATCTGTGGAGGTTCGGGCATGTGTTCACCACAGATTGCGAGCAGATCCAAGAGAAGGTGGACGGTTCACACAATTCCACAGGGCCTTTTTTTTTTTTAAATTTCGAGTTGTTATGTGAGGAACTACACTTTTCGAATACTCCCAAGGTGCCCCTTGATGCTCCCTAGATGCTTCCTAAATGCTCCCAAATGTAATGTTAAATTATTGAAGTAAAAGTGACATTCTCCTTTTACTTAAATTTTTAACAATACCATTAAATGACTCATGATGTTTAAGAATGGTTCCAACCTCATCAAACTTTGTGGAGAAAATAGAGTTTCATATTCCATTCAAAATACAGCGGACTTAACAGTTTTCAGGATCAATGGGATTGCCACATTTCATTGGATTATATCATGTATGAGGGCAAGTGATTGGCATTTTATCAAGAGCACCGAGCCCTATACGTACCCGAGTGTTGGTGTTGTTGATTGTTGAACTCCTTTGTCATGGCCTTAGCACAAATGTACCCTTCACTCGTGTCAAAATCATTGATCAGGCATGTTAGGCTTTCTCTACCATATTATAAGGCTTGGATTAGGCTGTTTGATCAAAATTGGACAATGTTGACTAATATCCCTAGAGAATCGAAGTAGAGGCAAAGGCTAGACAACAGAAAAGGAATCTAGATTCTAGATGGTTGATGCTGGAATAATTAATCATTGATGTACAATGGATGCCATATCTATCTTGATTTATGTAAAAATATGCATGTTTTCATGTCTTCTACAACTAATTTGGTATTTTGGATGTTTTTTTAATATAAATGCAAAAAAATAATAAAAAATAGATATATAGTAGACGCTTCCGAGACGCTTCACTTCCTAGACTTTTGGGAAATGATGCTTCCGTGTCCCCGCTTCGTGCAACATTGTAACAACTACATATTTCACGATTGGTCTATATGTGTTATGAAAAAAACTGAATGGGAGGGTGACAAACTGGTTTTTTAGGTAGTTATCAGGGGAGATAGGCTGACCTTGGTAAGATCAATATTAGAGGGGATACATGTTTTTTAGATGTCTTTAGCCCACATTCCAAAAGAAATGTTGGAAAAAAGCAGGGAAGTGCTTACAGAGGAACTTCAAAACCTGAAAAAGTAAGGAATCCCAGATAATTAAAATTCCCACATATAGACAAATACAAGTCTTGGAGATATTTTGAATCTTGATGGAGCATGCCAAGGACTCCAGGTGTTTGTGAAGCAGAAGGCATATTATTCTTGAAAGAAAATCATTCTATTTCTTTTCAAACAGCTGTTGAGCAAGGTAAAATAACAGGGGTAAGCTGTATGCTTTATGGTTGCTGCTAAAAGTTGCATCAGAAAGAGGTATTACCACTTTACAGATCATGGGGTACTCCAAGCTCACTATTCATTGGTAAAGAACAAGTTCGCAAATGTTTCTTTTCAGCATGTATTCAGAGAACATAATGAGAAGGCAGATAAGCTCACCAAAGAAGCACTATTACTACAGGAGGGTTTGCTGAGTGTAGCTGAAACATGGGAGGGAGGTTCACTCCCAGGAAAGGTTCTACCCCCTTATTATTATTTGCAGAAATGAGAATGAAGATTCTTGCATTAGTGAAGTTATGAACTATTCTGAAGCTGGTATCCTGGCCAGTGGCATATTATTAGTTTTTTTTTAGGCCTCCCACTTTAAGCTATGAGCCAATGGATGACTGCCTTAAGTTTTAAAAGGTATATAAAGGCAGTCACTTTTGATTAATTTTTTGAAGTGGTAGTGAGACTAGTCCTTTGGGAGTGCCGGACAGGCACTTTTCTATCTATATTTTTATTTCTCCTTGAAATATCAAATATACATCTTTTTTTCTTGGAAAAAACAGTACTTTCATAGCTTAATATATATCATTTCTTTTCTAATTTCGAGCTTGTGAGTGTTAGGGCTCAAAGATAACTATGTTCTTATTAAGCACACACAAGGTAAAATAAACAGTCACATACTAATTGATGCAAATTGTGATTATAGTTCAAGGGACAGCCTTGGTTGAATATCTTGCTACCACCTTAAAAGTAACTGATGTTCTGAATCAAAAACTATCCAGTAAATTCAACTTGATAGTTTACTAGAAATTAGAAGACAAATGCGTGGTGAAAAAAAGGTAGGATAGGATATATTTCGATCTCACCTTTTATGGAAAAGATGAGCAACAAAGGCAAGATTGAGATTTGGAGAGCCTTCCAAGATATCCTTTGGAGACAAATAGCTTGTACAGTCCATTTTTTCTGCTTGTGCAAGAACTAGTTTTGCCCTTTCCATAGGGTTCTCTGTATTCATAGTGTCCAGACAACAATACTCTGGTGCAAGGACATTTAACAGGACAGCATAGGCCTCTGCATCCTGTATCAAAGGAAAACAAACAAAATTTAACCAACTCCTTCGAGAGAGGAGGAAAATATGCCAGTTAATCTCCTTCTGTAATGTTAAATCAACCTAGACTTCCCACACAAAACAAGCATCAAAGAACTTAATTATCTACAGTTCTGTAGAAACCCAGAAGAAGAGCTGAACTGACTTTTAGCATATAAATTTCCATATATTCAAGAAACTAAACATGTGAAGTTTTATGGAGGAAGCTAGATGTATTATGGAGTACAACAAGCCCTCACAAAGTCACATGCCCACACAGAGACACAAGATGTAGTGTATGAATATTAAATTCTTGAGAAAATGAAGGTTTGTTAAAAAAAAAAAGACTAAGCATTCAATCCATCATCCCCTATTCATGTATTCTTCAAAATGTCAAATTATGGCTGACAATGTCCCACACCTGGATGTCATGTGGCCAAGAACTTTCACAATTGAAAAACAGTCGGCAACCCAAGAAACATTTGACAGGGCCACGAAACAACATGTTGGGCTTATAATTCCTAAAATAAATTTTAGCAAAATAGAGACATGCAAACATGCTCTTGAAAATTAGTTAAATCTTAAAAGGCTTAAGGATTTGTTGGTAGAAGATACATTCTGTTGACTCTGATTCCCAACACAAGCTTGCGGTGAACAAGTCAGGTTTAATTGCAAAGTCACATGCCCACACAGAGACACAAGATGTAGTGAATGAATATTAAATTCTTGACAAAATGAAGGTTTGCTAAAAAAAAAAGACTAAGCATTCAATCCATCATCATGTATTCTTCAAAATGTCAAATTCTGGCTGAAAATGTCCCACACCTGGATGTCATGTGGCCAAGAACTTTCACAATTGACAAACAGTCGGCAACCCAAGAAACATTTGACAGGGCCACGAAACAACATGTTGGGCTTATAATTCCTAAAATAAATTTTAGCAAAATAGAGACATGCAAACATGCTCTTGGAAATTAGTTAAATCTTAAAAGGCTCAAGGATTTGTTGGTAGAAGATACATTCTGTTGGCTCTGATTCCCAACACAAGCTTGCGGTGAACAAGTCAGGTTTAATTGCAACCTAAAATACAATATATGGAATAAATCAAAATCCCCAAGTACAGAGCTTTGAAATTTGAATATCCATTTACCTTCACGTCTGAAGAGAAATTTGTAACGTTTTTCTTGTAACCTGCTTTTTGAAGATGAAAGTTCATCCATCTCAGCAAAACCTTATCAGGTGGTAGATTCAAGAGCTCCTCCACGTCCTAGTAGATTGATTCATAAAATACATCAATAAACCATCACAAGAGTTAGTGCCCTGCCTAACAGTAGAAAAACACTAACCTAGCAGTAGCATAAGATAATAATTAGGCAGACCAATCGCACATAAAGAGGAATAATAAGTTCCACGATCCAGACCTTACTGTCATCAACTAGCTCTACAAGTGCTGGTGTTTTCTTCAAACTTAAGTCCGCTAAAAGTTGAATCTGCGAATGAACAATCATATGTGGTTTAACCTTGTCTTTGAAAATATAACAAGTAGGATAAGCAAGGAGTGGTAATCTGCCAAATTTAAGACTGCCATCCTTGAAAGTAGATTCTCAGCACTAGATTTTGTTTTTGACATGACTGTGTAGATATTATGAATCAAATAGTAAAATACATCATGTCAGAACTCATATTACAACTCTTAGCATACAGTGTAAAAATTAAAGTTCATCATAACATACCTTGATAATTTGAGATATCAAGCCAAGTACAAGATAAGGCTGCAAAAACAATATACATGCTGCAAGATTAGATAAGGCACAGAAACACATCAATTCAATCAATTTCCGAAACAGAAGGACCTTTCCATTTACAAAAAGTCCTCGAAAGGCAGGTCCAGATAATATATGAGTTTGAAAACAGAGTCCGTGTTCCTATCAATAAGAGAACCAAAATGGACCTACTTTCTAAAAGAACATAAATTTATAATGTTCACAACCTACTTCCTCAGTTGAATGAATCTTTAGAAATTGCAACCATAGAGAGATCATAGATAGGTGAAAAAACACTAATTCAAATTTAACAATGTATTATTATGAATACACTTCCCTCAGTTTATGAGTTATGAACTAGGTAATTTAAGGATCTAAGCCATTAAAACATCAAGTAAAATGCAAAGCCAAACAAAGAGACTTAGACATGTAGCATATTTATAACAATTAACGCAGCTCTAAATCTTTCAATGCTAGAACATGTAACTCAGAACACTAAACTATAGCAATTGAGCTAACATACTATGGCAGTGCTAATATATAACGGAGGGATCAAGCTAATATATAACGGAGGGATCAAACAAAGTAACAAAACACTGAAATTCCGCAACATAACTAAATAGCTAATTTGAGTTTACCTCATTTCAACCAAATCTTGTGTTCCAATATGTAATTTAACAACATAGATACAACTATACAGCTTATTTAACTTACCCTTCCTTCAGCTAAGTCCTGCATACCAATATGTAATTTAACAACCCATATACAACTATACAGTTTATTTCACTTACCCGCCCTTCAACTAAGTCCTGTGTTCCAATATTTACTACTGTGCATCCAATAGCCTTTGATGAATTGAGACAAAGTGTATGATTTTCATTTATTTCCCATGGATTAAGCTTTGGTTTCGTATTTATTGCTCGATCATCAATGGTACCAGGAACAGCCACATTGATCAATTTACTGCATCATGCCCACAAAAACAGAAATGATCATTGTCTTCATTCTCAGAAGTATGACAACAGCTAGTAGTATGAACAAACCACAAAATCCAAATTGACTCAAAAGTTATTGAAATGTAGCTATCCTATAATTGCAACAAGGCTCCCACTTTTAGTTAATTGAGTATTCATACCATAGAAGAATGCCATCTTTCACTATATCAAAGAGATCATTTGTCATAGGATCAATTGGAAGGTATCTTTTCATCACTGGATCATCTCTAAGATAGCTATTGATATGAGCAACATATGCCACCTTCTCAGATTCACCAATTGTGTGAAGCAAGGTGGTTGTGGCATTCTTCAGAAATGCAGATTTGTTCTTGGAACCGCCTAATTTTTTATTTGCCAGTGTCTGCAAATTAAGATACATCTGCCAAAAAAGTTCCCGCCCACAAAAAAAGTAAATAATCATCTATTGGATAAGAAGCGATTACATCAGCAACTGAAAAATTCAAACTCTTCTTGCATATAATTGCATTACAATGAGACAAAGCAGGGAAGAATAGAAGGGTGATATTTGCCAAGAAATTATCATGCATCCAAACTCTGTGGAGTTATTACATGCATACACTGAAAAACTTAAATCAATAAGGCAAACCACTGCATATCAATCGGCGAATTGATAAATTCTTTTCTTTTAGTAGCAACTCCTGTCAACTCTTCCTATTATCACGACAGGTAAGTACATAGTTATATGATTGCATTCCAAATATCTTAGTTAGGAACTTTGATGGCAAACATGAATGGTTTAGCTACAATTGTATATGTTAAATTAGGGGGTCACGTCCCTGCAGTGCAATGTTTAATTAAACAGAACAGCTTTACGCATATTTAAGTTTATGGTACATAGGAATCTTTACTTGTGCAAATACTGGCAGCAAAGACACAAAAAGATGAAATAGAAATATCCGATATGTAGCTGGGATGGTAATATGAATTTTGAAATACCTGAGTGAAAAGATTTTATATAGGACTTGAACTGAATCAAATTGAACCAACAGAGGTTATTAGAGAGAGCATATTTTGGCTATTTTCCCTGATAATATTTTTTCCAATAAAATATAAACCTTAAGACCAGCAGAAGAATATATAATACAACCACAATCACAGCTTATTCTCCGTGCAATCTATATATCTGCACACACAATACAACCCAAATGCTAAACACAGACTACCCATAATGGCATTATCAGTCCATTGCATATGGGTTGATCACATGCAAACACAGTACAGGATCCAAGGAAAATAATAGAATTTGACTATTTCCAATCAAATATAAGTGAGAAAATCAACCACATCATATGCCGGTAATCATAGTCTCCAATCTCTCTTTATTGGCTACATGCCCCACAACATAGTTCTGAGTGCCACCATAGGTTCAATGAGAAATCTACAAGCAGAAGATGACGCACATGTTCTATCAACAACAACAAAAATTCTGTGTAGAAGTAATGAGAAATAAGCAAAATAAAAGAGAGCAAAACCATACTTAGTTTGACACAGGAAATTGCAATCATGAATTCATCCGATATAACAGAAATAATGATTGGTTTCCGGTTTTCTTTCATTTTCTAATAGGCTAAATCAGAATTAAACAATGCCAGGGAAAAGAGCAGAATACGTGCTGTTCTGGTACAGAAACATAAAGGAAATTCCCGTTTCTCATAAGTCATCACTATAATCTTCATCTCTGTGGGATTATAGCAATCACACACAATAACAACTTAATTCCGTGGAGGTCCATGACCGACGATAACAAGCCTATATTTACAACACAAGAGAAAGACCAAAAACAGACTGTACTCATCAAGATGGCATCATTACACACACACCCCTGTATAAACCCAAGCGGCTGGGGGATTGAAAGGTAGTTACAGGTTTAAAGACTATAGTTATAATCAGACTGCAAAACCAATGGAAGCTTCAATATCAAGTATACCCAATACAAATCACCACTCATTTCACAAGAATAAGGGCTAATCCGGCCCTTGATCAATTAGAGTTCAATTTTATTTTTTAAATCTTTACCCTCTTCTACTTTATATTTAACATTACAGATTTGCATCAGGACAGGAAGCCCATAGTTCACACCACCTTTAAAGGCCTTAACATGTTGCCCCTCTCTATGAAATATTATTTTTTCTCGTAAATCCAATCAATGATGACTCACCCGTAGAAAACCTTCGAAATCCATCAACTCTTCTGCATTTGAATGGTATTCGGCCACAACAGCCCCTACCTCCTCCTCGCTGAGCAACTCCTCAAAAGCTTTCAGTTTAGTCATTCCAGAACTCAAATCCCCTGCAGTTAATTCGCCCTTCTCCTTCTTCATGGATGCATACTGTACACAAATTCAATGAAATCAACCATTCCAGAATTCATTCACGCAAACTCTCTGTTAATCTTAAAAACTGAATGACATAACAATAAGAAATGTTAAAATGGTCCAGATAGAAATTTATGCGTAATTTGGCTGAAAATAAAACAGACCTGTGATTTTAAAGTTCGAAGTTCTGTCTGGGCGAACTGGCTCTGAAGCCAAGGATCTGAAACCAATACACCCACGTAGCCTGCCATTGTAATATACCAAAAATGGATTGGAAAATGGTATTTTGAAGGCACTAATGTATAAAAAGCTGTAGATTCCAGGGATCCCAAGAGTAAAAGCTGGCTTTAAAAGCCTGAATTCGATCAAATAAGGATGCTCTCATGCACTAAAAGGCGTCAGAATGCGAGAAGTCGTGGCTGGAGAGAAATGAAACTCTCCAAAGGCGAAGTATCCGCCGACCAACTGTTCACTGCCACCGCAGGCGATACGGGGTCACAATTTATGTTTTGTTAAGTGCCAATCTACCACATGGGATGTTATAGGGACCCGTAAGGGCTTTTAATGAGCATTCATGTCTTGTATGACATGGTTGAACCAACCTGAATTCAAGGTATTTCTAGTTTCATGTTAAATTCAGTTCATAAGGTTGTTATCAATGTAAAACGAAATTCATTTGCTTTATTTGAACAGTGGGGTGATTGCTGAAATGTTATTCAAGCTGTTTCCGTTTTTTATGTGAATATTAATTCCTTAATTGAGGATCTTTGAAAAATTCATCCCTGTGACACAAAATCCTTTGACAAAATATATGTGACTCTGGTTTCTTTTATAAATTTATTGGTCTTTACTATGATCCGCGGGCCATGAGGGCCATACTATATATATGGTTTCGGCCAAAAAGTATATTGTTGATGTGAAAAGGAAAAAGCACACATGCCACTCGATTCAAGGATAACTGAACTCACAATCCCGGTCATACGATAGGATTGATTTGTCTTGGAGAATCTTCATTCTTGGGAATGAAAGATAATCTATTGTATTATATTACTGGAAAAGTTTTCATTATATAAAATTGGATATTTTTTAAGTTTATTTCATGAATTCCATGCATCGAAATCATACAGAGGAAAAATCTATTTGTAATCTCATTTGTTGTCAAAGTTGTAGGTCATGGTTCCATCTACGACATCAAGTGATTAGGCTAGCGCTTTAGTGTGCATTTTGTTAGAGATTTAGTTAGTGGGTTGGGTTGTTTTTAATGATTTAATGTTATTGTGATAATGGTTGTATTAATATGAATCCTATTAAGTGAGATTTAAATCATATTCGAACTATTCAATGGGAAAGATGGATGGAAGAGATAAAAGATGGATGGAAGAGATTATAAGTTAGATTAAAAAGAGAATAATGTTAGAAATATTTTTGTGGTTGATTTTGTAAGATATATTTAGGAAGTTTATGAGTGGGAAAAGGAGGTGGAAATATTTATGGGGATTCATCAGATATGGCATTTAAAGCTTAGCAAAAAGGTAAGATCTTGCAATGGTTATTAGAGGGAATTTTTGTTCGTCGTGGTTTGTTTTTGGAAGTTGTTGCATCTCCTTCTCCTCTAAAGAACTCTAGTTTAATTATCGACCCCTCCCTCTATGGTAAATCGATGAGCTTAGAAGATGTTAAGGGACAATTATGCACTCAAGATGTAAATATGGTGGATGGCACAAGTGAGGTTTTCCTTGCTGCTATTTCTAGAAAATAGAGGTGCGAGAATACATTGACACAGATTCATTAGACAACATACTAGTTGACAACCATGTGGGGTAAGAATATCAACATTTTTCCTTTTTGATTTTTACATGTTTGCTTAATTAGTATGTAAGGTAGTGTGCTACTGAGCCTTAGAAGCTAGAATAAGAGTACTAGAATATATAGGAAAATGGACATACTGGGTTGTTTTTTAGACGTTTGGCCATGGCTATGTTTAAACTTTCATATTTTTGTATTGCTTAAATGTTTGGTTTAGCCACAACATTTTTTAATACAAATTATATTGTGTCAAAAATATATATAGTATCATAACAAATATAAACAAAAATGTCAATTGGGAATAGGTTAAGTGGTTAAGAGGAATGATTGTTATCATCCCTAGCCAAGTTCATGAGTTCTTAATGAGTATAATAGTGTAATGCCCTTGAGCTTTATGCTGAAAAACCTTGAACTTTTGAGAAATCCACCCTAGATACCTTCCTCATAATGAGAGGAAGTACATAGTGGGTTTCCTAGGAATATGTATTTCATGGTAAACTAAACCAAAAAAACTAGTATAAACCAAAATAAGTTAATATTAAGTCGTGTTAATGTTATCATTTTAATAATTTGGAAATAATGAGTTATCTTAATGTGATCATCTAAACAACTAGAAACATTGTTTTTATTATGTATAAGATAATCAAAATTATCATAAAGAAAAAGACATATAAAGGACAAATGTATTGTATATTACATTAAAGCGCCATAACCTTGTTATTGTCATGAAAAGTTGGACAAAATAACACTTCCTTTAACATGCTTGGTTGTTATTTAAGACTAGGTAAACTAGAGAGTTCAGCACTCATTCTATTATGTTACATATGCACTTGACAATCCTAAAGACCCTATGAACTTCTCCATATATTATTGTGAAAAAAGGTTAGATGCAACTTGGTCCTTAACAAACAACTTAAGCACAATGAGGAGTTGATTAGTACAAGTGGAATAATCAAAATGCCAGATTTTCTCCATAATTCATTTTAGACAAATGACAATGTTAAGTAAAGTATTCATGATTATGTTATTTGTCAACAAATGTGAGTGATTGTAACCACCCCTCCCACATTTACCGACTTTCATCGGCTTGTTGGGGTAAACATGAGCTGAGGGCTACAATGACATGACTCAACCTCCTAAGTGCAATTAAGGAAGTGGAATCAACAAACTAAAACTTTATTGACCTTCCTTGGGAGCTACAGGACCCACAAGAGCTAACCAACCACTCCAGGTGCCCAAACCCTGAGCTAACTTGCCTTTAGAGTGATCTGGACTCCTAGTCGAATGCATAAGTTGGCATCCATGTAATTGTAGGCCTCTAATCGCATGCATAAGCCTACAAGGTAGCGACTGCAATCCCAATTTCCTTGTTCTAAGCCTGCAAATGCGGAATTTGTGCCACATTTTCAGGGTCTCTAGATCACTGCCTAGAACTTTATGAGACTTTCCAGAACAATAAATGACACAAGGACGAAGCCTCTAACACAAAACTTGATCGAACTTGACCTAACCATGCCTAGCCATGACAGTCAATTCGTCAAACACATTGAGAATATGTAATCTACAGGTAATGAATGCATAATTGAACATGGGGGTATGATACTTATCTAAGAATCATCAAGAAGGTCTAATGCCCTCTCACTATAGCTGCAATAACATCTATTAGATCATGCATTCAATAACCATTCATTTACCAATCAAAACATGATAGGAGCCATAATTGGAATCTGTCATAAAACCAAGCTTATAACCAACATATAACCATATAAATAACAATGATAGAACAACCATCAAAGCCACATCATAACAAGTAAATTTACTCATAAAGTACAAGAGGAAAATGGTTCATATTAACAGATGCAAAATCCAACCAAGTCAAGGACTTCCACATACCACCTGACCATATATTGGGTTGAACCAAATCTTTCTTTCAGCAAATCACCCTCATGCCATATGCCAAGCATGAATGTGGGATCTCATGGGATAAACCAATACATAGAAAACCAAGGGAATCCAGAGGTTAAACCACCTCCACCCTCACACTGTCATGATCTCACCTAAACCAGTCCTGAAATTACAAAACCAAACCAAGCTTGGATTCCTTAGAATTCATTCACCATCCCTTAAGGAATTTTCTTGTCTGAAACCACCTGTTGAGAGCTTCCCAAAGAAAACCATCTCCACCCACAACCCTTGGTATTTTCTTGAGACCACCTCCCCTGGATCCACAACCTTATGGCAATCTAAAGCTCAACCAAGAACGAATCCCATCACACCATGGTTATCCAGGAATTGGCAAGTCAAGGCTGAAACCACTGTCAAACCCGGTAAAACCCATGTCAATGATAGCAAGAGAACCAAATACACACATGCATGCACTAAACAACTAGGAAATCACATAAAACTTGTTATCTACAAGTATTCCCTTTGAAGTTGCTTGATCCAAATTTTCCTTTCTTGCTCCTTTACTTTCCTTGTCCTTCCTTTGCTTGTCCTTGCTCTCCTTTCCTTCCTTTTATTTGTCCTTACTTTCCTTTTCCTTCATTTTACTTGTCCTTGTTTTCCTTTTCCTTCCTTTTGCTTGTCCTTACTTTCATTTTCCTTCCTTTACTTTCCTTTGCTTGCTTTCTCCTCACTCTTCTCTCTCTGAAGATAACTCCAAAGACAAACTAATAAAAAAGGTTGTGAATTGATCCTTAGAAGCCTTTTTATTATTGAGGCTTCTAATTTCTTCATTTTTCCTCTATTTTCCTTCAATTTCCTCCTCATGCAAACTTGTCCCCTTTCATCTCCCTTTTCTCCTTTTTTCCTTTATTTTCATAAATAAAAACCAATATTTGCCACTTTTCCTTTCCGAATCCCTTGTCAATTCCTTAGCCATAAATAAACCGAAGTGAACACCCACTAGGATGTCTTCCCCAACATTCAGCTTGGAATAGATGTCCCATGATCTTGGTCTTATTTTTCCTTTATTAACTTTATTACATGAACTTTTCACCCAGGGCTGTTACAGACCCCTCCCCTTTAGGGGAACACCGTCCTCGGTGTTCTATGACACCTATAACCAGCAAGACCACTAAAACCAAAACATACTACCCATGGAGCTTTATAACATAGATCGTTGCAGTATTTACAATGACCACTGTTGAAAACATGGCAGCCATATCATGTACGGGAGCTTTATAACATGGCTCATTATGGTATTTACAACAACAACCACATATACTTATGCACATTTTCTTGAACCAGAAAATAAACATATTGTTCATGGAGCTTTATAACCACAACTTGATACAATGTTTACAATAATATACACATATGCACATTTTCTCTAACCAGCAAATAAAATGATACAATGCCTGCATCCACAACAAGGGAGTCCATAATCTCACACCACCACCCTCAAAGTAATACCAAGATTCACCTCCTTCCCAAGAAGTCCAGAATCCACTGCCAAAGGAAAACCTACATCCAATGTCCATTGTTATGATCCTTGCACTACTTTTTCCCTCAGTGGACAATTATCGTCTCATTATTCTAGGGAACACTCCCAATGTGCATCTGATTCCATTTGGGAATGCTAATGACCAAAACAAATCCATCCCATGGCCTTCCCTTCTCTGTTACACTGTCCTTGGGCAATCCAGTAACCACCTTCTATGCAGTCACTCACCTACCAAGTTCCTCGACATCACCTTTCCCTGACGATGCATACCTTGGCAAGGTTTTCTTGCACTGAAAGGTCCAAAAACCAAGGCATATCCCTACCTCAAAACCATAATAACATTCATAACATGCTCATGGAAATCAATGGACACTATTGGGTACCAATGTTCCACAATGGCCTTGCTCCTGAAGTGCTTTACCAACATATTGTTGCGTATTCCAATTTCTTTTGTCAATCTTAATTCTTGCAGTCAATTTCAACCACCCCAAACTGGGCATTTTCCATGATTTCTTGTACCAAGCACATAATTATCATTAGATTCAAAATAAATACAAATAAATTCAAATCATACCTCATTGGTGGCTCGTCAATAAGGTACACTTGCAATTTTGTTCACTTCTTGTCATAACAAGTCAAACTAGTTCTTTGATCACATCATCATGTATAAACATATCACATCCTATTAGTTTAAAACTCAACCATAATAAATCAAAATCATAAATCACATGTAACCATCATGAACCAAAATCATAGATCACATGCATAATTAAATTAAAATAAAATAAAATAATTATCTTTCAAATGTTTCTTTGCTTCTGCCTTTGTTCTTTATCCTTTCTGTACACACACTAAATCGATTGCCAAACCCAGCAAGCATCCAGTGCCTTCTCTTCTCTTTAAGCAACAAGGGAATCTGAAAACTAAATCACCTCCTCCCTCAATATCAACAACAAGTGTATCCCGAGACTAAACTGCCTTAACCCTCAATATCAACAACAAAGGCATCCAGAGACTAAATTGCCTCAACCCTCAATAGAAACAACGATATCCTGAGACTAAACCGCCTCAACCCTCAATATCAACAAGGGAATCCAGAGACTGAACCGCCTCAACCCTTAATAGCAACAAGGGTATCTCGATACTAAACCACCTCAACCCTCAATAGCAATAAGGGTATCCCCAGACTAAACCGCCTTAACCCTCAATATCAACAACAAGGGCCCAGACAGCCCCATACCTGCTTGTCCCATCACATTGTACAACACAATACATACACCTATACCCAGTGTACAACACAACACATACACCTATAGTCGGTGTACAACATGATACATACATCTACACCCGACGTACAACATAACACATACACCTACACCTGATGTACAACACAACACATATATGTACACATCGTACAATACCACAAATACACATGTCACAATACAACGACTACACAATACCCATAACACAGTACCACATGTACATAGCACTACATGCACAACGTGCACACAACACCTCATGCACATAGCACCACCTGCACAATGTGTACACAACATCACATGTACACATTATTGCATATACAACATGTGCACAACACCAATACTGCACATCCGAAGACCAACCTTGCTTCTTGTGTCTCTCCATTATCCATGCTTATCCCAACATGTCGCAGATCGCGCTACTTTCATTCTGCTAATATATCCCTCAACATTACCTGTATAACATAAACATAGAAATAAGCACATAATATCAAATTATATCCACATGATATTAACCTCATAGATTTGTCAGGGCTACTCTTCCCATTTGATTCCTAATAAACCAAGAACCTCTGCATGCCATTCACCTACATAAGCAATCATTCCTCCACAAGAATGATCCCTAATGACCCTGACAAATAACGACATACATACATACATATATATAAATATAAACATTATCATAAAACAATCATGATCTCTGACAACATTGTCAGACAATGACATATATATGTACATGTATACATATATAAACATTAGCATAATCATGATCACAACATAATTACCATATAACATAAGGTCTAGGTTAAGAGAACTCCCTTTATCTGTGCACCACATGCAAAACATTGATAACCACAGTTCCTAGCATAGTTGTGACACAGCCAAGGCATATTTTATCGTAAGCCCATTTAATTTAAATTTTCTATTACCTTTCTCCTGATTGCCCTTCGACCGTCCATTTACCCCAATGCACCCAACCAATCTAACTGGTTTTCATATTCTTACCTTTAGTTTCCCTTACTCATGCATCGAGCTTCATCTGAGTCTTACAATACCTGTTGGGTACCACACAGCTCTCCCCGAGCTCCATTAAATTCCTCCTTCCCCAACCAATTCCCAAGACCCCGAAACATAAAAGGCAAGTACAAGAAGCAAACAAAGGAAAACCATGAAAATCTAATAACAATATGATAACACACATAAAGCCGCATGGCCATGCACCAGACACAATCAAGACTGCAAGTCAAATGCAAAAAAAATCACAAAATACCAAAAATACAAAACTAGCAACAAACGCCATGACTCAATTCCCATGGATTCCCAATGCCTCCAAGAAAAATATCAACCTGATCCCTCTTCAAGATTTCATGGCAATCTCTTTTGCTATGCAATCCCTGCATCATACTATCATAAACACATAATTATCAATGTATAAATAAATACAAAAATATACCAATTATCTTATCTTGGTGTGCCAAGCACATTGGCTTGTAGCTGAATATATCCATGCCATCTCTTAGGGACTCCAATTCCCTTGACAGATCTAGCTACAACTAGAAACTAGCTAATATACATGTCAAATACATGTTCATGAATATAGCACATATCCACATAATGTCAAACAAAATCAAAGTTAAGAATACTTCTTGTATTCATGCAAACCACCCATTCATTTGGAATTGTGGTTTCAAAACATAGCCAAAGGAATTATCACCTAATTCCTTTCTTTTACCATTTTCCTTATTGTAATTCAGTCTTATTATGTGTTATCACATCAACCAGGTGTTAGTTATATAAACAAATCAACTTGTTATCTTGCCATGCTAATACCAAGCATGTTGCCCTATAACTGCTCACACATGTTAGTCACGTGTTCCAAATATCATATCTATTAATTTGAAATCAACCTTCACCAAGACTAACAACCATGTCATAATCAACTCATAGTCATTAGTCATAACACTACAACTAGCACCCACTTGCACTCAAGTACATATCAATTGTCTCAGCGCATATTGTGTTATTACAACTGTCTTAAAACAAGATCATTACATCATGCAATCTCAAAGACACATACTCATACCATGCAACTAATCAAACATTCAAACAACCTGTGAACATACCCTGTTATTAAACCAAATAGACGACATAATCAAACTCATACCTCAATATGTCTCAGGGGAGGCTATCACATCTACATAAGTAAGTCTAGATTAGCACGACACAATATCATAAAATATATTGACTCATACCTGAATATCATAACCATAACCATCTGCACAGGCCAATCCAGATTAGCACGATACATAACACCATAATCATGAGGCATATGACCTTAATGCATATAACAATAAGTTACTGTCATGCATCTGACACATGTTCATATGACCACACTGATTAACCAACATATACCATGCATGTAACCACAACAAAAATAGAATGACATGCATGTACATAACCATAATGCTTATAACAACCATTAGCCAACATACTTGCATACCCAATGTATAAACTTGTATGGTGATATACTCTTCGATTGTTGCAACCTCACTCTGATGATCTGCTTCCCCTGCTCTATCTCAGCCAACATATGAACATCATAACATACTAATAACATCATGATGAAATAAAATGCATACACTGACCTCATGTACGACAACCTTAACCATAATAATGCATGCATAACAAACAAATTCCTCCTATCTAGTCCAAGTGCTTGAACCTGGAAGCTCTGATACCAATATGTAACCACCCCTCCCACATTCACCCACTTTCATCGCCCTGCCGGGGTAAATATGAGCTAAGGGCTACTGTGACATGAATCAACCTCCTAAGTATAGTTAAGGAAGTGGAATCAACAAACCAAAACATTATTGACCTTCCTTAGGAGCTACTGGACCCATAGGTGCTAACCAACCACTCCAAGTGCCCAAACCCTGAGCTAACTTTCCTTTAGAGTGATTTGGACTCCCAGTTGCATGCACAAGCCTACATCCATGCAAATGTAGGCCTCCAATCGCATGCATAATCTTGTAGGTAGAGACTACAATCCCAATTTCCCAATTTTGACCCTGCAATCGTGGAATCTCTGCCACCTTTTCGAGGCTAGTCCCTATATCACTGCCCAGAACTTGATAAGACTTTCCAGAACAATAAATGACACAAGTAAAAATCCTCTAACACAAAAATTAATCAAGGAATTGACCTAACCATGCCTAACCATGACATACATTCCATCAAACACATTGAGAACAAGTAATCTACATGTCATGAATGCATATCTGAACATGAGGGTCTGATACTTATCTGAGAATCATCAAGAAGGTCTAATTCCCTCTCACTATAGCTACAATAACATATATTATTTCATGCATTCAATAACCATTATTTTACCAATCAAAACATGATAAGAGCCATAATTGGAACCTATCATAAAACCATGCTCATAACCAGCATATAACGAGATAAATAACAATGATAAAACAACCATCAAAGCCACATCATAACAAGTACATTTACTCATAAAATAGAAGAGGAAAATGGCTCTTATTAACATATGCAAAATCCCACCAAGTTAGGGACTTCCACGTACCACTCGGCCATAGATTGGGATGAACCAAATCTTTCTTTCATCTAATCACCCCAGTTCCATATTCCATGCATGAATGTGGGATCTCATGGGATAAAACAATACATATACAACCAAGGGAATCTAGAGGTTAAACCATCTCCACCCTCACACTACCGTGATCTCACCTAAACCAGTCCCAAGATCACAAAACCAAATCAAGCTTGGATGCCTCATAATTCCTTCACCATCCCTTGAGGAATTTTCTTGTCTCCACCCACCTATTTAGGGCTTCCCAGAGAAAACCATCTCCACCCCCAACCCTTGGGATTTTCCTGAGACCACCTAGCCCAGATCCAAAATCTTCCGAAAATCCAAAGCTTAACCAATAATAAATCCCATCACACCATGGTTGTCTAGGAATTGGCAAGGCAAAGTTGAAACCATTGTCAAACCTGGGAAAACCCATGCTAATGACAGCAAGAGAACCAAATACACACATGCATGTACGATGCATGCGTCAACCAGCTAGGAAATCACACATGCAACCTGTTACATGCAAGTATTCTTGCTAAAGATGCTTGATCCAACTTTTCCTTGCTTTTTCATTTGCTTTCCTTGTCCTTGTTTTCCTTTCCTTCCTTTTATTTGTCATTTCTTTCCTTTTCCTTCCTTTGACTTGTCTTTTCCTTCCTTTTCCTTCATTTTGCTTGTCCTTGCTTTCATTTTCCTTCCTTTGCTTTCCTTTGCTTGCTTTCTCCTCTTGGTGCTCTTCTCTCTCTAAAGTTGAACTCCAAAGCTAAATTGACAAAAAAGGTTGTGAATTGATCCTCATAATCCTTTTTATTATTGAGGCCTCTAATTTCTTCATTTTCCCTCTATTTTCCTTCAATTTCCTCCTCATGCAAACCTATGAACTTTCATCTCCCCTTTCTCCTATTTTCTTTTATTTTCATAAATAAATGTCAATAATTGCCACTTTGTAGAATTTTGTAGACTTTTTCCTACAAATCAGCCAACTTTGATACCATGTAGAACTTTTTCTACAAATCAGCTAGCTTCGATACCATGTAGAAATTCCCACTGTAGATCAATCTGGTAATGTAATGTACTAAAGCAAACCACTTGATCTTCTTCTACAAACAATTTAGTGGAAGCTTAATCAACCATGAGCAACATCAATAAGAACACATATAACTGATAAGAAGGAACCAATCACACATAACACAGAAGAATTTACTCGGGGAAAGCACCTGCCTAAAATCCCATGTCTGTATTATCATACAAGTGGAAATATAGTCCAGATTACACAAAGTCTTAGCTCAGAAGCTATCCAACTCTTAGTACAATCCCTCTACTGCTCATAGACAGTTAAAGGCTTCTCACAAACCTTCCCCTCTACCCTCCAAGCCTCCTATTTCCTTGTGCAGTTTCTTTGGGGTCCAGTGCTACCACCTGTGTGAATTGGCCTCTTCACACACTCACTAACCTATGATCTAACTACACAAATTTGAAGGAGATAAATCCTCATCATGGATGAGCTTCCTTTATAGGAAAAATATTCATCCAACTGATAGTACATTGTCCCTTCTCTGATCTCAACTGGGTCTCTGTCTGAACTAACATGCATGAGTTATTTAAGCTATAATATTAAGTTATGTGAAAATATCAGTTGTTACATGCATGCAAGCATTAACAAACTGAATCTCATTAATTTAACAACTTGTTAAATTAATCTAACTGGACTTGATTTAGTTAACTGAACCAACTAATTACAACTCATCCTTATCTCTCTAACTGATGGATAAATTCACCAATTAATAGATAAACTGTTGCATGTCCTCACATAGACTTCAAGTTTGTTTTTCCTTAACTAATTAACTCATGGAGATTAATCAATTAATATTCAAACTGTTGGTAAGACCAAATTCGAATTTTACTTCCTATTTTAGAATAGGGATTGCCTAAAAATAGGAATCCAACTTGAACTGCTAAAAATAGAACTTCTATTTTTAGCACTTCCATTTTCGCACTTCCATTTTCATTCCCTATTGCCCAATCTAGCATTGATGCCCAAAATGCTATTTTTAGCAATTTCTTGTTGCCAATTTTCAACACACCTTGCCTTTACAAAGCTTTTGTCAGTGCCTTTGCCAATTTCCTTAAGCATAAATAAACCGAAGTGAACACCCACTAAGATGTTTTTCCCAACATTCAGCGTGGAATAGATGTCCCATGACCTTGGTCTTAGTTTACCTTTGTTAACTTTTAACCCAGTGCTATTACAATTATTTGTAAATTCAAAAAGTTAAGACGTGTTATAATATATCAAAGAAGAAATAATTATCACCAAATTGTTAAAGATTAATAATGTAATTATATTTTAAAGTGTCATTACACTTTTACTATTATAAATTATAAAATATTAATTTGAAAAATTATAGTCATAGAAATTATTCCAAAACATTATATAAGAAGGATTGTGAACAACTTAGTCCCTACTATAGTAGAATCAAAGCTTTAATGATATTGAAAACACGGTTCAAAAAACAAAACAAGAGATTAAGGAGGTGGAGATCAAGAGATTAGGGAGGTCGGGCTTCAATGTAATGGGAGTTGTCACGATGATCTAATGAAGTTGTGATTGTCAAATAAGGACTTTGCATGTTGTTGTGGACCTCTTGTATGAGATGAGAGATGTAGAGGTTTTTTCCTTACCTAATAGCTATCAATCATTTAATAAATCAATTTGCAAAGGAAAGTACATCAAATTTGATGACTAGTATGCTAGATGAAATTATTGACAATTAGGAGATTGTTGTTGGGATACATTATTATAATTTGATCATCCACTTCTTATGTAAGGCACATCTAATGAATGATGCATAAAAACTTGTCAAGAAGATGACTCCTTGAGATATCATCCTACTTTTAAATACATGGTTAATCAACTCGTTGAGACCTATATCAATTATTCTATTATTGGTTGAGTTTCATCTTAGAATTGAGATTTCTCCTCAATTTTAAAATGAAACTCCTCAATTTGGAGACGATATGTTATTAGATGCTCATTAAACTCCTCTCTAGAGTTTGTTTAAATAGAAAGTTTTGTTTCATACTAAGTTTGTTTCGTCATAAATGCTTTGCATCCAAAATTTATTAAAGGCTCAATACTTGTTTCTTCCTAGTCCACATCTCCTCTAGATTCTTCTAAGTAGTTTCTTTGAGATCATCTTATGTATGATATACATAATACTATAATAGGTTTTTGGCCAAAAAAAATCCTAAAATGATGTTATCTTCTAACATTGATATAAATCATAGTTACCGATCAAATGAGAAAATGACCTAGTACCCGTTTTTTTGAGGTAGCAAAAAATCACTCGATTTTGAAAAATGGTGATTTAGAATACATCCTTTTTTTTTTAACATATTTTTGCCACTTTAAATTTTTCTATGTATCAAGTATGAACAATTTTTTTAAATGTTAATGATTTTCATGCTGATTTTGAAAAGGGCTTATTTTTGGCACTTTAAATTTTTTTATGTATAAGTGTGAACATTTTTTTTTGTTAGTGATTTTCATCTTGATTTTGAAAAGTGTTGATGAGCATCAACCCTTTTTGTTTAAAGGGCTTAGTTTTTACACTTTAAATTTTCTAATGAATTAAGTGTGGATAATTTTTTTTAAATATTGGTGATTTTCATGTTAAAAAAAAAAAATTAAAAAAATCCAATACAAAACCTATTAAAATAAAAACATAAATCATGACCAAAATAAATAATAAACCATGAAAAATATAAAAAAAAAAATAGGATTAAAAAAAAAAAAAAAAAAAAAAAAAAGGTCAAATATAAAAAATATAAAAAGGAAAAAAAAACAAACATATCTCTATAAAATGTAAAAGAAAACCAAAATAAACTAAAAAAATTGAATAAAATTACGAAAAAATAAATGAGAAATAAATAATTATCAATTAAATATAAAAAGATTTTTTTTCTTTTAGATATATATGATCTAAAGAAAAACAAATTGAACAACAAAAAATAAATCTAAAAACATTTTTTTAAAGTTAAAAATAAAAATAAAAAATAAAAACCTCAAGGAAAAAAAAACTTAAAATAATTACCAAAAATTAAATAAACAAAATTAAAAATAAAAGATAAAATAAAATAACTCCTTCCTTTAGCTTTAAGCTTCTTCAATATCAACTCCAAAACCCTATATCATTTTGGGCAAATCTTTCTTTGACTAAGATGCCTTTACAAGACTAGATTTTGACTTCATTAAAGCCCCAACTTGTTCTACATCTTACCATAGAGAACGTTTGACATTTTTCTATATAATCCTCTAAACTTTCATCAATATTGGCGATGTACTTTTCATAATCATATTTTTCAATATTATCTTAAAAGTTTCTACAAATTTCATTTATAGTACTATCAACTCCATGGGAAAAGAAAAATATCAACGACCATCAATAAAAACCTTAAATCAAAATTAACATAATGCAATGAAATAATATATGATCTATTTGTTTGATTTTTTTAACGATAAAAATACCCTATCCTCCAAAATATATATATATATATATATATATATAATTTATAAATTTATAAATTATACCCCAAATGGCTTGTTTAGCATGAGGGAAGGCGGGGGATGGGTTCCCATTGTCCCATCTGGCCATACAACCGAGGGACGTGGTAGCATTCCCCCTTAAATGTTCCACTATGTATACCGACTTTGAGACCGGGAATGTTCCTCCCCATTCATCTGACATTTTACAAATGGTGCACTACATCACCTATCTAAACCTTTGTCAAATCCACCTCCTCTGGCATATAGATTTGACCTCTGATTGCTTAGCCTTGCCTTGTGCGACTGGGAGAGACTCGTCGCCAACAAGTATGGTATTCAATGTGGAGGCCCTAGTAATTCATTGTAGTATTTCTGGTGGCATTCCTAGTCAACTAACTAAATAGCATGACAAGCAACTTCAAATTTCCAATTCCAAAGCTTTGGAAACATAGTTTTTTTCCTAAGAAAAGGAGTTCAATTCCCACTAGCTAATGCAATATTTCCCTCTCCCTAATGTAATATTCGAGTGCTCTAACTCTTTGAGCTTCCCTGAAGAAACTAAAAGAAGGAACGCCAACTCGTTAGCGAGCCTTTTTCCATAACGACTACATTTTCCATCCTCAACTCTAACTAGTATTTTGGTTCATTTCACAATAGTGATCATTGGATAATGCTTTATCCATATCCCTAAATTTGGATCGTGCATCCTGCTACTGGGTGGCATTATCTTGAAAACTGGGCTTCCTCTTTCTATGGAAATACCTCTCCTTCACTCGCTCATTACATGTTTATTCGGTCTTGGTTATTTTTTCTCCCTCTACTACGGTCACGATCCTAGTTTAGCCTTTTGAAAATTTCTTCTACTCTAATCCACCTATGTCTAATTTCTAATATCCCCCTCCTGATTGTTTAGCCTTTCTCTGTCCCTCGTGTAGCCACCATGCCATGCTAGATAGCTCATGTACATAAAGGTGTTACGTACAATCAAAAGTGAGCCAATCAAGGCAACACATGAACATAGCTCAAAATTGAAGACTCGACAACTTGTTTTCGAGGATTCACCCTACCCTTTATTCAGGAAGAATTCATTCATGTCGAAAGGGAAGCAACCAATCAACGGAAGTGTATTTTAGCAATGGAGATAATGGCGATTTGGTTGATTGGGTGCCTAATACAGGGCACACACGTGAGCGTTTCAAACAATACATGCATATAGTAGATCTACACTGGCATATGAAGTTCTTACTTGACAAAGTCTTAATGGATCAACATGAAAATTGAGAGAATCTGCTACTCTCTATGGAACATCTACATCGACACCTGACATACTTGGAACACCAACTCGAGTGCATCAAGAAGTGCCTCGACATCCCCCTTACTATTGGTCGCTCACTCGAAAGCAACAAGGAGCTGATCCAAGTTGCAGCAACATATTCAAACCCCTCTACCTAATATGCTCACAATTATGTCTTTATTTTATCAATTTCCTATTTCTTTATCTTTCTCTTACAACCTCAAAAACCCAACTATCAATTTATACATTTTGTATTTTAAATCTTTAGTTAATATTTATCCCTTACCCCTCTCTCAAAAATAAATAAATATATATATATATATATATATATATATATATATAAATATAAATATAATCAAGTTTCTCACAACCAACCAATCTAGACTCTTCAACTTTTCATATAATCTTTTGTTCAAAAATCAATACAAACTTTTATTTAGAAAAGGTAAATTATAATTAACTTTTCCATACTCATTTTAAAAAAACCAATAAAACACATATCCTACTTACCAATAAAAAATACCAAAACATATAAAACAAAAATATTCCATTTAATGTACATTAAGGTTCCCCACCTTTACAAAGCTAGTGTACCAGGGCGTTTTTCCATTAATGCCCAGTAAACCCTTTGCCCGAAAGGGACCATGATAAATGAACATAAATGATTTCCTAAAAGGCCCAAGCCCATGATAAATGAACCTAAATGATTTCCGAAAAGGTCCAAGGCCATGATAAGTTGCAATAATTTCCAGTTTATAAAGGTACAGCCCCGTGCATATCTTGCTTTTTATGTTATTTCTAATGGTTAGAATCCTCAACCAATCATAATGATCGTATTATGGTTATGCATATGTTGGAAGGAGAATTGATTAGTTTAATTTACATTTTGTGAAATTATTTTATAGATATTTTTTATTATTTAAAAGTTAATTAAAGTTATTTTAGGTGGTTAAGAGGAAGGAATATAAAATTTTTCACTTAAATTCAATTTTCACAAATGAAATAAATATTAACAAAATATGTAATTTTTTTGTATGGAATATATAACATTAGAGGTAGTCTAATTTATAGACGAAATGGTTTTTTTTCATGTTAATTTTAATTACATTCCGACAGAAATTTTAAAAAACATGAATTTAAATTGTTTAGTCTGCATAATTCAATTGGCATAAAGGTTTTCAAGGGTGTTGAATCCATATTTATACATTCAAAAATGTATTTTAAACAATAAAAAATCTTGAAATTGTATTGCTAGATTTTGTTGAATTCCTTTGAAAAAGGTTATTTCCTCTATAAGTTAGACTACGCCTATAACATTATACCGATGAAGAAAATTAAAAGAACTAACCATTATAGCTTAAAGAATATTTAATTTTTTTTATTATATTAAAAAATTACTTTTATATTTGATAAGATCTTTAATTATTTATATAATGTAAATAAGTCATTAGAGAATATTTTATATCTTTTGTATTTTCGTTTTTTAATAAATTTAATTATTAATATTATTAAATAGATGGTAGGATCTAATCTCAATTAAATATTCATCAGAATAATAATCATATAGAAAGAGGTGATATTTATTTCAAAATAGTTATTTTTTATTATTGTTTTTCAATTTAATTAAAAAATTGCCATATCCACATGTGTTATATTTAATTTCTTTTTTTATCTATATTGTTAAAATCTTATTAATTATAGTTGTTTTAATATGTTCTTTCTTTTAATATGTTTTTTTTTTAATGTATATATGTTTAATTGACACATAATTTTTATAATAACTATTGAAAATAAAGTTATAATATAGTTATTTTGTATAACTTTTCAAAATTTTGATAATGTTAAGATAGTAAATAAATTGATGTTAGTATTTATCAATCATTTAATTTATATAATTGAGCTATTATATATATTTAGGAGTGAATCTCAATTTTTTTTTTAATAATTAGAAAAGTGGGATGAGAAAAACTTGATGGTGAAAATTTCACTAGAAAATAATATAGATATATAGATATATATATATATATATATATATATATATATATAATTATTTGAATTAATTTAAAGAATTAAAAATATATATAAATATAAGTTTAATATTCTTAAAAGATAAAAATCAAGATGAATTTATATTATTTTATTGTTTTATTATTATAATTATTTTTCATAAAAAAATTATTTATTTTTTTGCTTGGCAAAGGCTAAACTAAATATATTAAAAATCAAAAAAAATATTTACAAGAGGTGTAAACCTCTGAGAGCGAGTGTTCAGCTCTCTGTCAAAGCTTTCCTCATCAACCTGAAATGTCTGCGTGTACAGGCTAGAGATTACAAAAATACCAGGAGAAATGGTTTGTACTGCAACATAGACCGACATAGACAGACATAGACCGACGTAGATAGACAAAGAAACTGGAAATTAACCCAAACCCCAAGACCCATTACAAGCAACAGTATTTCGAACCAGCATTTTATCAATCACTGCTCGCCACCCTACCAAAACTAAGCCAAAAAGAAAGAAACATTGATCGCCTGAGATCAGGCTTACCCAAGACTCTTCTGCCATTAACTGCCCTGCTTCTTCCGCGCCTCAGCTTCTCGTTCCTGCGCACGCTTCTTACGATCTTCTGCTGCACGAACCGGGTCACGCTCCAAAGTCACCTCCATGCCAACTGGAATATCTTCAAGACGTTCAATACCAGGCGGCAATTTGAGGTACAGAGTATAATCGAACGAGTCTTCAGACTCCTCATTCTTTGTCTTGCTCTGAGGAGAGGAAGGCCTACTGTTTTGAGTGTCCTTTTGAGCCTCTGAAGGAGCCTCAAAAGTAACCATGGGCTCTTTCCCTTTGAGGCTGTTGATTTCTTGTAATGCGTTCGCCTGCTCTGCTGAGTAACCGAAGGTGCTCTCCTCGTCCATCTTGCTTTGTAATTCTGGGCTGTAGGAACTGTCCTTAAGCTTGGAAGTGTTGTCCGAGGAGGGAGGCGTCTTTTCCTCCATTTCAGCCTCCAAACTGCCTTCCTCCTCATCCTCCTCAGCAAAAATGACTGTTATCATGGCTTTAACTACTGGCTTGTTCCTCTTGCGGTGGTAGTAAAGAGTCGTTGTCTGCACTGCATTACTTAAGTCTGACTCAGAGTTCGCCGAATCGCAGGGGGGTGGCGAAGCACAGGCCAGAGGAGAGATTCGCCGCGGGCTGGAATGACCACTATCTCTAGTGCCGCCCTATTGCCCCGAATTACCACCCCTGTGAGGCCTACGATACCCTGCGTGCGGAGCCATTATAAAACCAGGGTGGAGCTTAACGGCCTTGTGCCTTCGGCTGCCCAGAAAAACTTCAGGTGAACTATTACCCCGATGGCCCTGCAACCCGACTGCCCCCGACAAGTTCACCTGAGCCAAGCGAGAGCACTCAGCCAGAATTGGGCAGGTGAAGGACTCGAGGGTGGGTATGCTGCCCTCAGAGCCTCCCTCCTCCACGCTAACCTGAACCACGAAATCTCCAGAACCAGAGCCGAACTGCAAACACAGAATAAGGAATGTTTGCGCCATGACAAGATATCTGTCATTTGAACCTTGGAAAGGCCACTGCATTAAAGAGCCATTAAGGCTCGTTAACTCCTTTTGGGCAGAAACCAGCCCAGAGCCCATGGCGACCACCTGTCTGCAGCGTGGCATCATGTCCTCGGCGCGTGGGTTTCGTCTCGTCTTAAATGCGACCATTAACACCCGCATCCGGGTCAAGTTAAATTATTAATAAAGATAACACATTTAGTTAAATTGTAATATATTTTATTATTTTTATTGTAAAAAAATAAAATTAAGTTAACACAATATAATAAACAAATATATAGAAATCTTAATGTTAGTTCTAGTAAATATCCAAACTATAAAATCTATAAGATACAAATTTATTGATACTCAATAAATATTCAAGGTAATGTCTAGATCTAGTTTTGGCAACAGATTGGGTTTTTCTTTGCACTTCAAGGCTTTGGATCCTGCCCCTGGTGAATGGGTGCTCTGTTGGGTTTTTTAAAGTCTCCAGAGGTCTCTGTCAAGACAATCCCCTTTCCCTCTTCCTATATATTATTATGGAAGACTCTCTAAGTAGACGTCTAGAGTTTGAAAGGCAAAATGGTTGTGTTCCAGGTATTCATTATGCAAGGAGAATCAAGAGTATCAATCACTCTCAATTTGCAGATGATACCTTGCTTTTGGGTGGAGCTTCAACTATTATTGTTAGGATATTTAAAATTGTGTTAGATCATTTTCTTGATGCATATGGAGGTCTGATCAATTATAGAAAATCTGAATATTAATAAAAGCAAACAAAATAAAATTATGTGAATTTTAAGATTTTACTTGGTGGAATCTTAGAAGGAATGTAAGCATCTCAACATCCCAATCTACCTAAAAAGTCACTCATCTTAGTTATGGGAAGGAATAAGTTCCTCAAGTCTTAAAGATGGTCCAGACTGGTGGTTCTGAAACATTGACTGTAATCCTTAAATCTGTGGATCTTCCTATGTCAATCAACAATCCCAACCACAAAATTTAAAAAGAATGATTAATAAGTTCAAAATCAAGTTTTCCTAATGGAGCACTCATTGGCTCAATTTAGTAGGTCAATTGGTTTTGATTACAGCTATTCTTACAACCCTTCCTCTTTGCTAGTTTGTTTCCTTATACTATTCTTAATAGTATGGGAAAATAAATCAGTAAGTTCCTTTGGGAAGGAGGAAAATCCAACACAAAGAAGTTTCAACTAATTAAATGGGCCATAATCTGGATGCCTAAACTGCATGGAAGACTTGGTATTAGGGATCCATTATTAATGAACAAAGGTATTAGGTCAAACTAGTTTGGAGGTTATATACAAAAGAAGATGGTGGAAAGAAGTGTTGCAAGGAAAATATCTCTTTAGGCATTCTCTTTGTTTGGACTCTCTTCATATGTAGCAAAAAAATTCTTTGGTTTGGAACCTCTTTGTGTCCTATACCTCTCTCATAAATACAAATATCTTTTGGAATCCCAAGAATAATAAGTGTAATAATATTTGGTCTGATAAAATCATGAATATACCTCCTTTAGAAAGGGATAGTGAATTTGTGGCTTTTAAGGAAGTATTCACAACTAGCAACAAATACACATTGGTAGATATTTCAAGTTTGGATGTTGAAGGTAATTGGATCAATTGGAAATTAGACTCCATCCCTCCCCTTTTGAAGTGCCTCATGCCAAATCTTTGTAGCCTCTTACCTAGATGTGCTCCTTGGAATCAAGATGTTGAGGATGAGTGTGGATGGAAGTCTTCAACTTATTCAGTTCATGAAGGGTACTCCTCTCCTCTTCCCCCAGGGGTTTTTATCGAAATTGTGTTGTTGGTCCAAGGTATTTCTTCTGAATTTCCTCCTCAAAATTAATTCGTTTTGTTGGCTATTGGTATACAAGAAGATTTTATAAGTGTATACCTTTAAAAAATGAGGTATTCACAGTCCTTCCCCAGTGCCCCCTTTGTAAACAAAATGAAGAGACCATGCAACATATTTTTATAGAATGCTCTTTCATCAGGGAAGTTTGGCGTCATGCTTTGTCTCCTCTATTTGATAGATTGATCTAGTTGGATTTGATATCTAGATTCTTCTCTTCCTAAGAGTCGAAATATGTTAGAAGATTCATTCAAAATCTCCTTCTCAAGCAAATTTGGGAGGCATTGCCAAAGTTCATTTGTTGGAAAGTTTTTTTAGCATGAAATAAGTGTATTTTTAATGCTTCTAAGGTGCCTCCCGAGTTAGTAGCATTGAAAGTGTTGCACATGTGCTCAGAATTTTGGTCCAATAAAACATCTATAACTCTTTCCAAATATGGAATGGATCCTTCTAAATTAGCATGGCTCTCTAAATTTTCCTTTAATTCAATTAAAGTTTAATATTTGGGGGTTGTTAAAAGGTGATGTGCAGAGGCATAGAAGCTTCATCTTCAATGGATGGACTTCAAGAGATGGAGGAAAGCCTCTTTTGACTACATTTTCATCTTCAATGGCTCATCAAAAGGAAATCTATGGGTGGTAGGAGGGGGAGGGGTCCTTTATGGCCTCAAATAAATCAAAGTTTTAGAGTATTCATGGGGCTTAGGGAAGATGAAAAATAATCAAGCAAAATCCTATGGTTTACTCCAAGGCATTCTTCTCACCAAAGAATATTTGGTCTCTTCTCTCAATGTGTTGGGTGACTCTCTTTTAATATTTCAATATTTGGTCAAATGATCTTCCCCTAGAGACAAAATTCTAGATAATCTATTGAATCATATTAAGAAGGTATCAAAAGATATCCGAAATATGAGTTTCAAGCACATTTTAAGGGATCATAACCAAGAAGCGGATCAATGTGCCAACCAAGGTTGCAATTTGAAGTTTGGAGAGCTGATTGCTAATGGTCAATTAAGACTATCCTCCATTCCTTAGTGGATTAAGCATGAATCCCATGTTCAAGTGTCAATCTAGCAGCTCTAATGTCAAGTGTTTAGACCTGAATGATCCAGTGGATCTAGGGAAATATGTTGTAATCAAGGATTATATTTTTATGTATGTTATATGTACTACAATTTTTGCCTAATTTTATGCCTCTATTGAAAGGTATTCACCTCCAAATATTTGTATATGCTTAGTATCAGTTGTATTCATCTCCAAAGGATAATTTTGATTTAGGAATTTGTAGATAATACTAAAAATGGAAGACAATCATAATGTAACTCCCAATGTACAATTGTGATCTGGGCACAAATTCTAAAAATTAATACAACTATTCTCATTACCATTTGAAAAAAAACAACTACTCAATAAATATATAATATATAGATTTTAAACTAACATATATTCATATAATTGGATCTTTTATTTTAAAACTATATATTTTAAGCAAATCTATTAAAAATTTCCCTTCCTTTTAAAGATAATATTAAAATTATACTTTTCCTTATTTTGAAAAATAATAATTATGATAAACTAGATTTTTAAAAGTTTAAAAATCAATATAACAATATATTTATTAAAAATTCAACCTATCATTAATAAAAACTCATATGAAGAGGATAACACTTCTCCCTCTAAACCAATTAAATTAGATACAATTAACGTCTACCTCGTATCATAAAAATAAAATATTTTTAGAATACAAACTTCAATATATTTAAACACTATTTCAAAATATAAAAAACATTACAACTTACCCTTCAACGTTTTTGAACCATCTCAATATTTATTTAACTTACAAGTTTACAAGAAACACATGGCCCTATTGGGCCTAAGAACATGGTGTCACAAGATAATATCATATATACGACTTAATTAGCATATAATTAGACCTATAATGATGTGAATATTATTCACAAAGGAATAAAGGGAAGTTTCCTTTTAAGAATTAAGGGGTACCTCACTGCCCATAAAAAATACATTTGGAACATTAAATTTCTAACCTACACATTAAAATTAATTTCTTTTATGTGATTTTTTACCCCAAAAAAAACTTTATTTAATCACCCTCCAGAATCCTCATAAAGAAGGAAAAATCTAAGTTGTATCATAATGATGTAAATATGGAGCTTGTTTTATGGATTGTTGCCATGATTAGCATTGGACAGGCTTCGATCGGAAATGGCTTAAAATACCTGGGTTTTAATTTGAAGGCTAAAGGGTACAAAAAACGGGACTGGCTTTGGCTTGTTGACCACTTCTACAATAGGATTTCCGCATGGGAAACGAGACTCCTTTCTCTAGCAGGCAGATTGATTTATCACAGCTGGCGATCTATTGGGCTCATCTCTTTTTTCTACCTGCTTCCATTATCAAAAAATGTGCTCATTGGCTGCAAATTTTTTATGGGGAGGGAAATCCTATCAGTCAAAGATTCATTTGGTTAAGATGGACACTATATCTAGGCCGAGAAAGGTTGGAGGATGAGGTTTGTTACACATGAGGTCTTTTAGAAATGCCCTTCTTTGTAAATCTCTTCATAGGGGCATTTTTGGTGAGGGCCCGTGGAGCTTGTTTATTAATAGGAAATACTTAAAAGGCAGAAGTATCGAGTATTGGTATAGAAGGAAATCCTTGGGGATTAAAGGGGGTCTGCCATTTGGCAAAGCCTCAGGAAAAACCAGTCTTTCTTCATGGAAAACTTACGATGGAAGATTTTCTCGGGTACAAGCATCCTCATTGGCATTGATTCCATTATGAATGGTTTGGTTTCTCCTTTTCCACTTGCTCTAGTTTCTTTTCTCCACTCCAGAGGCTTTTTCACGTGGGATAAGTTGATAAAATCTTAGTCTTTTACATCCCCGGTCTGGAAGGATGAAGTGGACCTTCTTATGCCTCCTTCCATTTATCCTATCTGGAGATCTGTTCTTCAAGCTTTGCAAGGATCGGCTATTCGCCGTACAGGCTCAAAGGATGTCCTTGTGTGGAATCTTACCCGTTCTCCTTTACCCGTCCGTGTAAAGGATCTGTATGCAGCTCTTTCCATGGGGTCATCGATCACCTGATCTTTCCTCCCCCATTATGGAAAGTCTCATGCCCACTAAAAATGATCCTTTTCTCGTGGCTAGTTTTCTAGAACAAGAATCTCACATGGGAGGTGCTTCAAAGGAAAGGGTGGCAGGGTCCGGGCCGCTGTGTTATGTGTCTGAATGCTGCTGAGACAAACTTACATATGATTTTTCAATGCCCCTCATCTCTTCTTATCTGGTATGATCTTTCCATATCTTTTGGTTTTCCTTATCACTTCTTTTCCTCTGTACAGGATGGGTTTAAATGGTGGAGTGAACAGAATGCATCCTGGCGCTCTTTGTTTGTCCTAGTATGCTGGTTCCTGTGGAAATGGAGGAATGAAACTATCTTCCAGAATTCTAGGAGGCCTTTGTCATCTCTTTTGCTCGGTATCAAGGTCAATCATGACTTTTCGGGCTGAACGGTCTTGCTGTCTTTCTCACATATCTTCTCAGTTGTTTTTATCATGTGTTTATATGGACAATTTTTTGTGGAGATCTTGTTTTATTTATGCTTCATAGTTTAGCAGTTTTTAATATGGATCTGTATCTGTCATAGACTGTAATATCTGTTTTATAAGCGAACAATTAGGATCCTGTATATCTCGAATCATCAAGCAAAATTGTGGCTCTTTTGGATCACAACACTATTTTATAGACCCCTCTCTGTAACTCAATCTGTTTATATTATCATAATATAAAAAAATATGGTTTTTTCTTCTGGAAAAAATGTTTTCATTAACTAAACATTTCCACATATGCCCACATAAATAAAATGTGGGCCACACTTTTAGTGGTCCATAAACAAATTGAGAATGCCAAAAACTATAGTAATCTCTAGGGACTAACGTAACATATTTGTTTACTTTTTTTTCATCACGTCGTCCATAAACACATTGAGAATTCCAAGAACTATAGTAATCTCTAGGGACTAACGTAATATATTTGTTTATTTTTTTTCATCACGTCTAATTAATTTGAATGGTCGTGGTGTCATAACGGTTTGAGGATCTCCACCACTAACAATAGTTTAAAATAAAATTAATAGGTCACCTCATAGAATATGAAGTGCGAGTATAGAACATTACATGGTACGTGGATTCCATTTCATATACTTTTCACATACCCTTTTTACAAGATTGAGGACACATGGTGTAACCTTTTTATGGAAAAGGAACATAGACATTGAACATTGAATTATTATTTTTCTAGAAAAAGATACTTTAGTAAAAAGGAGGTGGCATGATTCTCCTTTTAGGAAATGGATACACCTTGAGTTTGCATTTTTTGGTTTTGTCCCTATTATGACAGGATATATTATATAGTTTTTGGTTTTGTCCCTATTATGGCTTTATCTATTTATTATTTATAGTGAGAAATGATTACTCCAATATATTTTAGGAGGTAAATCATAATATATTTAAATAGTTTGAAAAAATGAATTGTATTTTGAATTTGGTTGGGTTATTATTATTTTATTTGATATTGTTAGGATCTAGCGATAAGTTATAATAGTTTGTAATTAAACATTTGTAATTTAATATTATTTATTTTCTAAATATTTATAATAATTTAATGTTATTTATTTTCTAAATATTTTATAATAATATTATTGGGCAATCCATTATAAATAGTCAAGTGTTGGCATGTTTTTCACAATTACACTGAGAATTGGCTTTTGATATGAGATGTATGGGCAAATGACTCACCCTACGAAAGGCATGGGATGAGATCTTTGGCTAGAAAAATTTGGAGATTTTATTCATAAATAGTAATAATTAAGATAAGTAAGTTACCTCATGTATAGAGGAGTATTTTTTAGTTTGTTTTTTTTCATATGGCTAGTTGTATTGTTTTCCACAATTTTTATATGGATTAATGTATCATCCTGAAAATAATCCTAATCCTATATACTTTTATTAGGATGGTGAAGCAAGTTGTGTTGGGCTTGTATGTTTGTGTGAGCGCACTTGTTTTTGGGCTTACATGCCTATGTTATATGTTTTGAGGCCAAATTGTTTATGTGGTTAGGGGGTCAAAGCGCTTGTAAGCAAAAAGGCCCAATGAACTTAATGTTGTAATATGTAATCACCTTGTGTTAATATGATACAACATAGTTATAGATGAAAAAGTGTATGGGGGACTAGAACTAAACAAGAGTGAAAAGTAAGGGAGTGTAACCATAACATAATCCTAAGTTTGAAAACTAGGGGGGTATGGTCCACACAAATTTCCAAGTGGCAGGGAAGAATTCCCCAAGTGTCACTTGGTAAAAGTAAACCATGCATACAAAAGCCTCGTTCCCATCATTTTGCCCATCATTCCTAGGGAATCTCGTTGAACCACACTTGTCTCCAAAGATTGTGTGAAAAATCCATAAACCAGAATCCTTACTACAACGGTTCATTAAACTTCTCCTATTTGTTAATTATTGAACAAATTATTTACTGCTTCCTACAAAAAATATCGAAGCTAACACACTACAGCCTACATTGATTAAATAATATGCCAAAAACAAGAACAAAACAATAGAGAAAGATACAACACAAAGGACACAATATTTTTTGGACAAATGTCCCCAGAAAAAAACCCAATGCAAGAAAACCGATGCAACAACTCTGAGGGTTTTTATTATTATGCAGTATTTTTCTGAATACAACTCTAGATGCCCTCTTGGCAATCCAGTTATAGAGAAATAAACCTGCAGAAGAAATTTGTGAGATTACCTCACTATACCCGACAAGTTCTAGCTAATCTGACAACTAAATCAACGTTGCCTCCGCGTGGGCCCAACGTCAGCCTCTGAGGCTTTGTGTCAACTCAACTACGAATTGATTTGCCTTTTGGAGCAGTTTCCAGCCCTCCTGGCTTAGAAATGTCATCTCCCTCAACAAATTCAGACTTCTTCTTGGAGAATTGTGTTGCTTCTGCATGAGCCCGTTTGGATCTGCGCCAACCTCTGCATGAGCCATTCTGGCTCACTGTTAATCACTCCTGGATCCTACGTTACCTCCTTCTAGTGTCTCTCTGCCTCTCTGCTATATATCTTGGGCTCTGGAGAAGATAATCCAACCCAACTATCCATGCCCCTCACTGCACAAGCTCACTATCAATATTCTCTCGGTAGCTGTTCTGCTTCAGAAAATCGAACTACTGAACTCACTTTGTGTGTCTTTCCAAGTGACCCTTAAGCCTTCTTAAATGATCTCCTCATTGACATACAACGACCCATATTAGAAGCTAATCAATGGCTAAGATAATTTTTGCTTGATCCTCGTCTTCTTCTAGAAGTTACACCCACAATTATGTTAGAAAATTATACATTACAAAGCATATTGCAGAAATATAAACACACAAAAAAATAAAACGAGAGAGACACAGATATACGTGGTTCACCCAATTTGGGCTACGTCCACTGAGAAACATCTAGTCTTTCCTTTTATATTATCCAACAAAATGAAGAGATAAAACCTACAACAAATCCGTTGTAATTCCCTCTTCTTTCTCACACAATCTCCTCTCTCTTTCTCGCTTAGAATACAAATCTACATAGACGCAATACAATTCCCTCATATATAGCAAGGGGTTGCCTTCTAGGGCAAAAAACCCTAAATTAAACATAACTTATACCATCAGATCTCCGTCTAATGAACAGTCCAGATTGACTACGAAATTACAACATTTTACAAGGCAATTTTACATCTATTTTTAGCTTCAGGGGCGCTGCTCCCTATCCCCCGCCAGGGGGGGGCTCCAAATAAGTCGCCCCCACTGGACCCCCTTGGAGGCGCACATTTACCGGTGGTGTTGCCGCCACATTACAAATCGGGGTCCAATGCGGCAATACCTCTGAATAAAGAAGATAATCAAACTCCACACCCAAAAATCTCCCACTTGGACACTGATTATAGCAACTCCACCGCTGCTTCATATGTTGGACAATGGATCTGCTTTGGACCTGGATGTTTCTCATCTTCATCATCATACTTGAAGACCAATTGAAACCAAGCAGAATCTCAGTTTCTCCCTGGTTACAACTTTTATTAGCATATCTTCAAGATTCTAACTAGTGTGTATTTTTCCAGCTTCAACTATCCATCTTCCAACACTGACCATATGAAATGGTACTTGAGTTGTATATGTTTAGTCTTGGAATGAAATGCATAGTCTTTGCAAGATGTATGGCACTCTGGTTGTCATTGTATAACCTGCCCAACCACTGCTTCTTACCCAATTCATCTAGAAACCTTTGTAACCAAGTCATTTATTTACTAGCCTCTGTAGTAGCAACATACTTTGCTTCCATCGTTAAGAGTGCAAAAACACTCTGAAGTTTTGAAACACAGCTGACAACTGTTCCATCTATAGTAAACACATACCCTGGGTGCTCCTCATGTTATCTTTATCACCTGCCATATATACATCAACATATCTTTGTAGAGCAATGTTTGAACCACCAAAGCATAATTCTTGATTTGTGGTACCTCTCAAATGCCTGAGAATCCACTTCACCGCCATCCAATGTTCTTTTCCTGGATTTTTCCTGTACCTGCTTACAACTCCCACTGCGTGTGCAATATCAGGTCTTGTGCAGACCATTGTATACATTAAGCTTCCAATTGTTGATGCATATGGAACTTTAGACATATAAGCCACTTCTTCTTGAGTCTTGGGACACGCCTCCTTACTTAGTTCGAAATGGCTAGCCAAAGGTATACTAACTGGTTTTGCATTCTGCATATTAAATATTTTCAACCCCTTTTGTATGTACTCAATCTGAGACAATGTTAATTTTCGATTCTTCCTGTCTCTAGTTATTCTCATACCAAGGATTTGTTTTGCAGCACCCAAATCCTTCATTGCAAATGAGTTCGCCAATTTTCTTTTGAGCACATTTATTTCATGCATGTTAAAACCCGCAACAAGTATGCCATCTACATACAATAATAATATAATATAGCTTCCATCATTTTTCTTTTTGAGATAAACACAATGATCATAGTGACATCTAGTATAATCTTGTTCAGACATAAACCTGTCAAATTTTAGATACCACTACCTTTGAGCCTGTTTTAAGCCATACAAGCTCTTCTTCAACCTGCACACTATTTCTCCTTCCCTTTTACCTCATATCCTTGTGGCTACTACATATATATCTCTTCCTCCAAATCCCCATGGAGAAAGGATGTATTTACATCTAACTGCTCAAGATGCAAACCTTCAACTGCTACTAGACTTAAAATAGTTCTAATTGAATTCATTTTAACAACATGAGAAAATATCTCATTAAAGTCTATACCCTTTTTTGTGCGAACCCCTTCACCACAAGTCTAGCTTTATACCTTTTTCTACCTCCATCTTCTTCCTTCAACCTCTAAACCCATTTATTCTACAATGTTGTTTTACCTGTAGGCAACCTGACTAAGTCCCAAATCTAGTTATGTGCTAAGGAGCCCATCTCTTCATTCATGGCTTTCTCCCACTTCTTCCTAGTTTCTACCTGCACTGCGTCTTCATAACATTCTGGTTCACCATAATCAGTCAACAATATATAATATAATGAAGGAGAGTATCATTCAGAGGGTCTACTTATCCTAGTAGATTTTCTAACACCACTTTCAGGTGTTTGAGGTGCTTGTTTTTGTTGTTCTGGCTATTGATCACTATAATTTTCAGGCACCTTCACTTTTTCTGTGATCTCATCAAGCACTGTGTATTCTCTGTTTTCGTTTTCCTGTTTCTTTTCCTGCATATGATCCTTATACAAAACCTTTTCATTGAATATGGCATCTATGCTCCTAATGATTTTGTGTTTTTCATAATCATAAAAGAGATAACCAAAATCATTAACACCATATCCAATAAAGGTACATTTCTTTGATTTTGCCTCAATATTGTTCTATTTTCTTTATTAATGTGGACAAAGGCTTCACAACCAAAAGTCTTTAAAGATGAGTAGTTTACCTTTTTACCTGCCCATGCCTCCTCTGGAATACCACCATCCAAGGAACTTGAAGGCCCTCTGTTGATTAGATAAATAACAGTATCTACTGAATCTGCCCAAAATTGTAAAGGCAGTCATGCATGCAATCTCATGCACCTTGCATGCTCCATGATCCTGTTCATCCTTTTTGACACACTATTTTCTTGTGGTGTTCCTAGAACTGTCTTCTCACTGCAAATTCCATTCTCTGAACAATACCTATCAAACTCTTTACCGTAATATTCACCTCCATTGTTTAATTTGAGACAATTCAACCTTTTTCCTGTCTCATTTTCAACCGAAGCTTTCCATTTCTTGAAAGTATCAAATGCATCAGATTTATTCTGAATACAATAAATCCAAGTTTTTCTGGTTGCATCATCAATAAAAGTAACATAATAACGAGAGCCATTGAGGGATAATACCTTAGCAGGTCCCCATACATCTGTATGCACAAGATCTAATTTTTTGCTCTTCTTTTCTTTCCCAACTCTGAGGAATTTGCCTCTCTTTTGTTTTCCATAAACACAATTCTCACATAATTCCAAACAACATGCTTCAAACCTGGCGACAAATTTTTTGAGTGAAGAATCTGCATCCATTTCTCACTCATGTGCCTGAGCCTATGATGCCACAATGTCGTATCTGCTCCTATAAAGGTTAAAACATTAACAAAATTAGAAATAACCTTGGATAAATACAATGTACCAACATTTTCTCCTTTTTCTATTACCAGGGATCCTTTAGTGACCTTCCATGTTTTATCTGTAAAAGTAGTTATACAACCTTCACCTCTCAATTGCCTTGTTGAAATTAGATTTTTGTTCAGATCAGGAACATGCCTTACCTCCTTCAACAACCATTGATTTCCATTCCATTGTTTTATGAAAACTACACCCATTTCAATAATTATATAGGGTTTATTATCACCCAATCGAACCTATCCAAAATCTCCTTGAACATAATCATGAAAATGTTTCCTATTAGGTGTGGCATGGAATGAGGCCCCTGAATCTACCACCCAGGCATTAATAATATTTTCTAATGAAAGAATCAAAGCATCTTGCAACACATCACCTGTCACATTCACTTCATGATTATTTTCTTGTTGCGTGTCTCCTTCTTTTCCCTTTCAAGACTTGCAGTCTTTCTTCATGTGTCCTTTCTTTCTGCATTTTTAGCACACTATCTTCGATCTGGACTTGGATCTGCCTTTCCTTGACTTACTGCGATAACCTGGGCTCTTTTCTCTTTCCATTTTTCTTCCCCTAGTCTTTGAAGTCAAAGCATTACCTGATCTCTCACTGGAGTTTTTCCGTCACATTTCCTCGCTAAGGATTGCACCGACAATGTCATCAAACTTTAAAGTACTAGATCCAGAGACAGAGTTACTAATGGCCATAAATAAACCATTCCAACTTTCTAGCAATGAGCATAGAAATAACATAGCCCTAACTTCATCATCAAAAGTTACCCCTACAAAACTTAACTAACTGGTAACTGTATTAAATTCATTTAAATGATCAACAACATATCCACCTTCTAACATATTCATATTAAATAAACGCTTCATAAGAAATACCTTATTTGAGGCCGAGCGATTTTCATATAATTTGGCCAATGCCGACATTACACCCTCTGTTGTCGTTTCCTTTGAAATATTAAAGGCTACCGACACCACTAGGCACAACCATATTGTTCCAAGTGCCTTTCTATTGAGAATATCTCATTCAGTGTCTGCCATACTCGTCGGCTTCTTTGTCTTTCTGCTCAATGGTAGATATAGATCTTTCTGATACAAGTAATCTTCCATATGCATTTCCACGACTGGTAGTTTTGGCTGTTAAATTTTTTGACCGTAAAACTACCATCTTCCATCATTTCTCCCACTCGAACTAGGAACCCTTCTCTCCCGTGAATTTATTAGCCAAATAAGCCTGGCTCTGATACCAATGGTTAGAAAATTATATATTACAGAGAAATGGAACACATAAATACATTGCAAAAATATAAACACATAAAATAAGAGAGACACAAATATACGTGGTTCACCCAATTTGGGCTACGTCCACGAAGAAATAGCCAGTCCTTCCTTTTATATTATCCAATAAAATGAAGAGTTAAAACCTACAACAGATCCATTGTAATTCCCTCTTCGCTCTCACACAATCTCCTCTCTCTTTCTAGCTCAGAATACAGATCTACACAGACGCAATACAATTCCCTCATATATAGCGAGTGGTTGCCTTCTAGGGCAAGAAACCCTAAATTAAACATAAATTTTACCATCAAATCTCCGCCTAATGAATGACCTAGATTGACTACGAAATTACAACATTTTACAAGGCAATTTTTACATCTATTTTTAGCTTCAGGGGTGCTACATCCGATCCCTCGCCGGGGGGGGGCTCCAAATAAGTTGTCCCCCCCTGGATCCCCTAGTGGCGCACATTTATGGGCGACGTTGCCGCCACATTATGAACTAGGGTCCAATGCGGTGATACCTCTGAATAAAGAATATAATCAAGCTCCACACCCAACAAGTTAAGTTAATACCTTTTAATTATTTTATTTTCCTAAGTTTAGACTGAGGGTCCCATTAAAAATAATTAATTATTTTAATGAAACAATTTCTGGGTGAAATTTCAAAAAACGATTTCTAGGTTCTTTGGAATACACGTGCCCAAGCCACCTTGCAAAATTTGAGACTTAGAGCACATCCGATGCCACCAAAAATCAACACTCCCTCTTAGCGAGGAATGTGCTCTAGCAATGCACCCTGTTGGAACATTACTATGTTATGTAACATATCCCTCTGCGTTGCTAATGTTTGGCATGCTGTCCACCAACCACCATGCAAAATGTTTCATCTGTACTAATGCTGACCTTTCCACTATCAACATTGCATTCATACTACAACTCCCTCTGAATTTCTGCAATCGTGCTACTACTGGCACTGCCACTTCCAACTGCCTCTGCACTGCAAATTACTGCTGCTACTGCATCAGCGACGGAAAAAACATCCCAAATTACTTAACTAACTGTGTTTAGTATGATACCATGTGAATGATGGAGCCTGACTGCTGCTCGTCTCTTTTCTGACCCTTTGAATCTACTGTGTTGCTGCTGACCTCTGCTCTATGCCATCTACACTGCTTCCAACTCTACTCTACGTTGTTTGGTCTCTGGCGCTCCTAGTCACTGCACTTGTCTCTCTGACACTCCTCGACACCATCTGACACTAGTCCATCCTGCTACTTCTGATCTGGGCTCCCGTAGCAAGGAATTGATTCGAGAGGTGGGTTCCTCAAGGATCCTACCCATCTGTAACTCTTTCGAACTACAACTCCAAATCATCCCACCTCCCTCCTAGAGGTATCTTGGTTGTTATGGGAAACTCCTCCTTCTCAATCTTCGTGGCTGTAGCCTTCAGGTCGTGCTTCTCGTCTTTGTCCTTCTTCTTGAGAGGACACTGTGTTGTGTAGTGACCCATTTCACCACACCTGAGTCACTTTATCTTCGAGATGTCCTTCTTCTGCCTCCGTTGCTCCTGCTTCCCCTTCGATGCAAGGGTTGCATTATCCTCCTCCTCCTTGGGCTTCGACCCGCTGCTACTTCCATCAAGCTTACACTTGACTAAATCTCTCCTCAGCTCCTCTTTCTTAAGAGCTGCCCACATCTCATCCAAATTCGGCAAATTGCCTTGCCCAGGATACTTTGGAAAAAGACTTGCCACTCATCTGAGACAAAATTGAGGGCCAGTCTAACTAACTCAGAATCTTGAGGTGTATACCACAACTGATAACTCATCTTTGGTCTCCTGAAGCTTCATGAGGAATGGATCTACATCTAAGTAGATATTAGTTTCTTCTTAAGGTACATCTTCTGCTGCTCGGAATATCCCTGATACAACATAGACAACGCATCCCACATCTCCTTAGCAGTCCCTCTGCTAGCGATGTGACAAAAAACATGATCCATCACTCCGTCGAGGATCATTCTCTTTGCCTTCGCTATTTCTTCCTTGTACTTCTTTAGGGGATCTGCATCTATAGACTTAGCCACCACACTGTCAACATATGTCTTGAGAGCATGCTCATCTAGAAGGAATGACATCCTTGCCTTCCAGATGATGTAGTTGGATGCCCCATCCAACCTGTCCTGATCCCTCAGCCCTTTGGTTGCCATCTCTGCCACAAAAATGTTGAATTTCTCCTATCTTCTCTTATTGATGTTGATCAACCAATAAGAAAACATACTTCTTGGCGGGAAGTCTACTGAGGAAATATTATGTTACTATGCTTCTCTTCTCCCTTCTGACGTATTTTTTCCTAGAAAAATGGCTTGCAAAAAACTGCATCCCACCGGCTCTTCCTCATGTAGAGGCTTCAACACTTCTCCCTCAACCATAACAAAATTTCTATATGGAAGCCCTTCCTCTCTCTCGACTCACTCAGAGAGAGGCTTTCCTTGAAACTTCAGCCCTCCTGGCTTGGACTGCACAAACCCTCTAGGGATTTGAATTGCTACCTCCTGCAGCTATTTCAACCTACTTTGCTCAATGTTGGGTTCTCTAGCGCTTTTATTCTTGCTTCACCTACACTGCTCTGATATCATGTGAAAAATCCATAAATCGTAATCCCTATTGCAACAACTGATTAAAATTCTCCTATTTGTTAATTACTGAACAAATTATTTACTACTTCCTACAACAAATATCGAAGCTAACACATTGCAACCTACACTAATTAAATAATATGCCCAAAACAAGAACAGAACAATAGATAAAGATATAACACAAAGGACACAACATTTTTTGGACACATGTCCTTGGAAAAACCTAATGCGGGAAAATCAGTGTAGCAGCTCTAAGGGTTTTTATTATTATGTCGTAGTTTTCTCAATACAACTCTAGATGCCCTCCTGGAAATCCAGTTACAGAGAAATAAACTGGTAGAAGAAATTGTGATATTACCTCACTCTACCCGGCAAGTTCCGGCTGATCCGACAGCTAAACCAACACGTCCTCGGTTATTTTTGCGTCAGCTCAACTGGGAATCGATTTACCTTCTGGAGCATATTCCAGCCCTCCCGACTCAAAAGTGTCAGCTACCCCAAAAAATTTAGACTTCTACTTGGAGAGTTGTGTTTCTTCTACGTGAGCCCTTATGGCTCATCACCAACCTTTGCGTGAGCCCTTTTGGCTCAACGTTAACCCCTCCTGGGTCCTGCGCTGCCTCCTTCTTGTGTCTCTCTGCCTCTCTGCTGCGTGTCTTGGGATCCAGAGAATATACACCAACCCAAATATCCCTGGGCCTCACTACACAAGCTCACTATCGATATTCTCTTGGCAGATGCTTTACTTCAGAAAACCAAACTTCTGAACTCACTTTGTGTGTCTTTCCAAGTGACCCTCAAGCCTCCTTAAATAATCTCCTCGTTGACATTCAACGACCCATATTAGAATCTAATCAATGGCTAATAAAATTTCTGCTTGATTCTCATCTTCTTCTAGAAATTACAACCACAGTTAAATTAATACCCTTTAATTATTTTATTTTCCTAAATTTAGACTTAGCTTCCCGTTAAAAATAATTAATTATTTTAATAAAACCATTTTTGGGTGGAATTTTCCAAAACACTTTCTGGGTTCTTTGGAATACATGTTTCCAAGCCTCCCTGCAAAATTTGAGACTTAGATCACATCCAATGCTACCATAAATTGATAGATTGTTGGTGGTAATCTTGCTGCATTGATAACCCATCACGTGGAGTGTTGTAGACTCATGCTATAAACAAGTGAGTTGTTAAACCCCTAAATCTTGTATCCTACTAAATTTTCATCAAATCCATGGTGGAATTGTATGACCCGATTCCCATTACTTGTCTCAAGTGAGGTTGGAGCTCAGAGGGGGAATTGGTTGGGTTACCCAAAAATTTTTATAACCAAATTCTCCTTGCTCACCTTTGGGAAGGCTAGAGCATGGAGGGAGAATTGGTTTGATTAGTATACTAGTGTGAGGCCTTGTACCTAAATGGTATGAACTTCATGTCCACAAATGGATTCAGGAGATATTTTTTCCTTATGGAATTATAGCTCCAACTTGGGGGTGACCCACTACTAAGAGCTTTGGAGTGATGCAGTTTATTGTTGGGAGGAACATCGAAGGTTTGAAACTAATTAGTGGTTAACTATAGAAGTAAAATACACCAATTATGTGATTGAATATTTGATGTTTCTAATATTATGGTGTATTCATGTTATCTATGTTTTTTATGAACTACTTATGTTTAATGCTAAATATATCATCTATAAATTAATATGTTGAATGTTAAATACATTGTTGTGCTTATATTTTGGTGATATTTTGTCATCTAAATCAGTGGATTGTGCTAGCTAGTAAGACTAGTTTGAGTATGATAAATGATACATAATAGTGAGTTACATGGGATAATAATGGGAACGTTGAACTCTTAGTGAATGTGCCTAGATGGCTTTCAAAAGAGATAATGCTAAGGACTCATGTTGGAATGTTGGTGTAATTAAGCTATGTCCTTTTGGAATGAAAAGACTTCGAGGCTTTTGCTGAATGGAGCCCTTGGATGGATAGGTTAAATGAATTGGCTAGGTTCTACCATGTAGCTTAGGCTAGATCCATGTGTAAGGCCAAAGAGTGTTTAGATTGTACAAAACTATTGCATGTATAACTATATAAATGAACAAACAACTATTCATACTTTTTTAAGGATATAGTGTTCTCTGGGAAGTAAGCCATAGAGTTGACTTTATAATTGTGATAGCAAGAAGTTCAAACCTAAGAGTTGTTAGATTCATATAATGGAGAAGGAAATCCTTTTGTTGAGCCAAATCTAGAAATTTGTTCAAATTCCTATGTGAAACCATTGAGAAGATTTCCTAGTTTTAGTAGTGATTTGGATGCTTGTATAGACATATTATGCCCAAATTCTATTGTGAACAAGCAAGAATGTTCCATTTAGAGATAACCCTAATTTTGAGTGAATATATAAAGGAACAAGTCTTCTTAGAAATTACAAATGTTTAATCTCATATTCCCCCCTTGAGGTTGGTGAATTGATGGTGAATTTTGTTGAGAGACTTGTAGAACTTGTCCATCTAATGCAAATATTAAGGTAACAACCCCCTCTTAATTCTCACCATAACCCTAATTAAGAGGGGGTTAGTATGTTGACCCAAGATCCAAGGTGTCAATATGGAACCGAGGTCTAGAAATTTCAAAATTTCCAACTCACTTAAAGCTTGAGTTGACATTACCATTGTGTTCATTTCATCAAGACGATTATGGTGATATAAGATTTTGCTCCAATTTGACCTACAAATCATAAAATATGTGACCATTACAATCTAGTGAGTTAGAGGATGCCACATCATAGTCTTGGCCATGTGGTATCCATGTGGCCATACTCCCTAACTAGCCCAATGCCACATGGAAATTTATTATTAGTTTTGGACCCGTTCATAGATTTGGGTCCCACACCCTGC
>APFE031414799.1:97073-111874 GCA_000404065.3 Pinus taeda | reverse complement strand
TTGTTAGCCATTGGAATCTCTGCTCAGACTATTTAACTTGCTCGACCAGATCTGTTTCTTCAACTTGTCTTGACGATGAACCACACTAGTTGGTTCGAAACCCGTTGACAAAAGATTATTTATGTGATTTCGCCAAAAATTCTCTAAACAAAATTATATATAATTTCATAAACCTACATATGTCCAATTTACCGAAGTATGTGTGCCCACCTCAATAGATTGTGTGCAAATCACCTTTAGAAGTCCACAAACACGTTGAGAATGCCAAAGGCTATATTATTAATCTTTGGGGACTGTCGTAATCAATAAACACGTTGAGAATGCCAAGGAATATAGTATTAATCTTTAGGGACTGTCGTAATCTATTTGTTCATGTTTTATCACTTAAATTAATTTCAATGGTCGTGGTGTCATAATTGTTTGAGGATCTCCACCATTATTAATAGTTTAAAATTAGTAGGGGCACCTCGAAAAAAATTCAAGAGCGAGTATACAACATTGCATGGCACGTGGATTCCATTTCATATACTTTTCACATACCCTTTTTACATGATTGGAGGCCACATGGTGTGATGTTTGCTTATTAAAAAAAAAAAAAAAGTTAATGAGTAAAGGGCGGGGCATGATTCTAATTTCAGGAAATTGATATCATTGTTCGTTTGTACTTTTTAGTCCCTGCCATAAGGCAGCGGGGATTATAGTAATTGATAGCTTTGTTATTAGTGTCGTCACAAACATTAAAATAGAAATCAAAATCTGAGATCTAAAGTTTTAAGTGGAACAATTTTTTTTAATTGAACCATTTTTTTGTTTTATTAATAGTAACCACATATTTTATTGGTTTTTGTTGATATTAATAGTGACCACGTATTTTATTGGTTTTTGTTGATCAATGAGAGATTTTGTTGATAATAAGAGACTTTGACATTTTATTTGGTCTCTTTTTCGAGAGGGAGAGACACATGCTTATTAATAGTGACCACTTATTTATTAATCTTTATTGATCAATGAGAGACTTTGTTGATAATGAGAGACTTTGACATCTTATTTGGCCTATTTTCCAGATGGGGAGACACATGCTTATTAATAGTGACCACTTATTATATTGGTCTTTGTTGATCAATGAGAGACTTTGACATCTTATTTGGCCTCTCCCTTTTCGAGAGGGAGAGATACATGCTTATTAATAGTGACCACACATTTTATTGGTCTTTGTTGATCAATGAGAGACTTTGACATCTTATTTGGCCTCTTTTCGAGAGGAAGAGGCACATGCTTATTAATAATGACCACTTATTTTATTGGTCTTTGTTGATCAATGAGAGACTTATTTTATTGGTCTTTGTTGATCAATGAGAGACTTTGACATCTTATTTGGCCTCTCTCTTTTCTAGAGGGAAAGACACATGCTTATTAATAATGACCACGTATTTTGTTGGTCTTTGTTGATCAATGAGAGACTTTGACATCTTATTTGGCCTTTTTTCGAGGGAGAGATGCTTGCTATATCAAATCTCCAAAATTTCTTTCGTTGAAGAAATTTATTTCATTCAAATTTTTACAGATTGAAATAATGCTAAGACTGCTCCATGCTACTTAAATTTTGTCATTTTGAACTTAAATTTTGTACTTGAAAACTTTTGTTGTTGGCATGCTAGTAAATACTACTGTGTTGACACCTCTCTATTAACGTGTCCTTTTCTTCGCTGTCACACAACACCACCGCCACCGCTTTGCTTTGCCACTTGGTGATTTGGATTTGTTCTTGGTGATTTGGGCAAACTTACCCATTATTCCTACACTTGCCAACATGTCTAGACATACATACATATGGCTTACCATTGTTCCTACACTTGCTGGCACTTACCACTATTACCACTTCCTTCTTGGTGACAGAGAAGGAGTGGCTTGTCCTGAATTCCAAAAAAAGAGGGACACAACAACAACAAATCATTTTCAATCAGTTCTTCTGGATTAAGAAGAAGAATCTGAACCTGAAATCCTGAGAATATCAATGGCGGGATTCACCATGTTCATCCTTGCCAAGGTCGCAAAATCTCCTTCCACCGTGACAAGGTAAACTATTCCCTTCCTTCATCCCTTCTCACTCTAAATTATGTCTCTAATACGCACAAATAGGTAAATAAACAACAATTTTAGAGCATAATGATTCAAATCAATTGCTTGAGCCATATTGTCATTTTCATAAATTCATGAAAGAAAATAACCCCACTGAATAACACACAGGATCAGGAAACAAATGTGTAAAAATGCTCCTTATATTATACCAAGAGAATAAAATGATAAGTACAATAAAAAGACAAGTACAAATGTAACTTTTGTGTAAAACAAAACTTTCAGGTAGCGAAACAAGCGTGCAGAAACCCGGTAGAAAAGGCTCTACATCTTCCATCAGATACAAAGAAAAAATTTGCGATAGAAAGAAAAAATTTTGCGTAACAAGATTACTAGAACCCCCTAAACCCTAAAACACAAACGAACAAGAAAGAGTGCATGAATGCTGTCAAATAGTTCTATAAACCTCCCATAAACCCTGAATCTAAAAAAGTGCACGCTAACTTACTGGAGGTGGGCGCATCCTAGAGGCTTCAAGGTATTGTTCCTTCACGTGTGCCAACAAGCTTTTTTCAACTGCGACAAAGCTCCCGCTTGAAGAATGAGCACAACGTGCTTGCTGTGTCCCCAAAAAAATGCATTTTCGTCATTTTTAATGAGCATGGGGGCCCCAAACCTGGAGGCGCATAGCCTTCTTTGCATGGGTAACACTGTTTTGCTCATACTGCCCGCCATCTTCACGCCAAATCTAACAACCATGACTGTGAGTGGAGAAAAAATGGCATATTAATGGGGTTTGGTGATGCAGTGTTCGAAAGCTAGAAGGACAAAAAATGGTCTGAGAATGCAATGTTTTGAAGTTTGTAAACTTGCAGATAGGCCCAGCAATACCGTTACTCTCAGAGCCTACCCTTACTCTCCCTTTCGTCGGTGTAGACAGGCCCAACAATAGCCTTACTCTCAGAGCCTACCCTTACTCTCCCTTTCGTCACAGACCAGAAGAATGAGCTTCCTTTGGTGCTCGTCCTGGATCCACCACTGGGTTTGCTAGTTCTGTTAAGCTGCTCTTGGGTGCTGAAGAGTTTGGGTGTCGAAGCACCTCTTCAGGTTAGTTAATACCTGCACGGAATAGGTAACAATTAGGTAAAATTAGCACGATGCTTTCTAAAGACTTAATGTATCTAAGAGTATACCAAACGATGGTCTGGAGAGAGGACCGTGACGATTTAGAGTCGAAGTTCCTTACATTAAGGAGACTCTGCACTCTGGAAGAACGTCAGAAAATGGGGAGACTCTTACTGATCATACACCAAAGCTAATAATGAAGCCTGAAAGGGTTGCAGCCAAGCTTGCTGTACCATCTTCTTCCTCGATCTTTGATGTAAAAAGGCTGAAACTCCCGATAAATTGATGCTTCCCAAGATACGTCAAGAGCTACTCAATAGTTACGTCAATAGCGAGCAGTAAAGGGTTGGTAGCCGTATGACTCCTTTGCATGGATCGGGGTTGAGGCCGATATGGGTGCAATGTGTTCTATTTGTTGCAGCCATGTATGAACAAGTCAATGTTCCGTACGTATAGTGTCAGGGACAGTAGGAACCCTAGATCTAATTATTAAATAGTATATGATTCAAGATCTCTTGTGGCATCATAATTCTTGCTCGGTTCCTACTACTGAACTATTTCATGAACGATTTTATATAAAAGATTCAGTCTATTTTCTCCCTTTTCAGCCTTGCCATCATGTCAACGACCATGGTGCATCCCAACTCGTCTAGATTGTGCATGTTTAATATGATCAAACCCACAAAATAATGTTGGATGACTTGACTTTTACCATTTTCTTTTTCTAATTATAAGATTAAGCAACGGTTAACACCAAGTATCCAAGTCATTAGCATTTAAAAGCAAAAGCAGCTGGTTATGATATATAAAAAACTTGCACTCTTTTTACCATGCAAAATCCATTAAAATTTACTCTCCATATCTATGGAGGCTGTCCATATCTTAATATGTATTTTTTACCCAAAAAAAAAAATCGGGTGACCATAATTAGATTTAAATCGCCTTAATAATATCAGAGTATAATTATGTGTATCAATGGTTCTTAAGTATTTTATGTTTCAATTATTCTAATAATTTGTACTATTATATTATTTTAAATAAAGAAAATTCAATTCAAATCTAACAATTATTATAACTCATAGTAAATAAATTCAATAAAGCTGTGATGTTGAGTGTCTCCTTGTCAAAATAATAAAGAAAATTCAATTCAAATCTAACAATTATTATAACTCATAGTAAATAAATTCAATAAAGTTATGATGTTGAGTGTGTCCTTGTCTTAAAAAACAATGGCTTTTCAAAATGATCGAATAAACACAACTGTAACACAATATATTCCATTCTTTATTCTATTCCCATTCTACAGATATGCGAGACTATCTAAAATTTATACGCTGGAAATTAAGCCTCCATAGATATAACCATATGAAACCATAGCATACACTTTGTTGAAGGGTAGCAAGAGCAAAGGCGAGATCGCTTGGCAGGGAATTGCTGCTTCACAGTTGTTCTCGTTGGTTTTGTCCCGGGCATGATGAAGCCTTACCAATCATATGGATGTAATTTAGGGGTTTTATAAAACATATATGCTAATGGGCTATGATTAGTCCAGTTTGCATTTCCATGATGAAAGAAGGAAATATTGTTAAATATTATTTATTGAGAAAGGTTAGCAATATCATAGGACGGGATTGAAATTTTTAAGATGTAAATCTTAATATGTTTTAACATTTTCTAACGATGGGTAGTATGTTTTAATTGGGTGAGATTATTTTCACCTTTTTTTTAAGAAATATTTGTGTAAATTTATTTGAAGGGATTACTTCTCGTTGGTTTACTTGTAAAGCATAACTTCGAAGGTGTCGAGGATAATTGAAGTTGTGACCTTCAATTAGGGAGATGTTTTAGCAATGAATACTCGACCAATTGAGATAACCCTTGAGGCTATTTTCATTTTTTTGATATTGTTATAAGCTAGGCATTTAATTCACGATAATATGTAATTAACAATTTGTAAAATTAACATCATTTTTTTTTTTCTAAATGATTTTCAATAATATTAGTGAACAATCCTCATAGATAGTCTTATTCCTAACATTCATCGCAATCCTAGAAGTCTAAAATCATTAAATAATATATATAAGACATAGCTTAAACATTGAGAGTTGGCTTTTGATATGAGATTCATTGGAAAATGGTTTACCCTATGAAACACATGGGGAGTGAGTTTTCTAAGTAGAAAAGATGTGGAGATTTTACCCATAAATGATCATAACTAAGACAAATAAGTTGCCTCATGTACAAGGGGGTTTCTTTTTTCTTTCATATGGCTAGCAATATTGTTTTATGCATAGATTCTCTATGGATTAATACAAAAAAAGATTCCCATTGTACATATTTTTACTACATAAATTCTCTATGGATTAATGTAAAACCTCCAAAAGGTTCCTCTTATACATATTTTTATTAGGATAGAGAGTTAGATTGTGTTGGGCTTGCATGCCCATGTGAATACACTCATTTTTGGGTATGCATGCTTATGTTATGTGTCTTGAGGATAAGGTGCCTATGTGGCTAAGGGGCTAGAGAGTTTGTGTGAAAAAAGGCTCAATGAGCCTAATGGTGTAATATGTAATCACACTATGTTAATATGATAAATCACATCTACAAACTAAAAGAGTATGGGGGGACAGAACTATATGAGAGTGAAAAGTAAGGGAGTGTAACCATATTATAATCTTATGTTTGAAAAGTAAGGGGGTTTGGTCCACATGAATTTCCAAGTGGCGGGGAAGAGTTCCCCAAGTGACACTTGCTAAAAGTCAACCATGTATACAAAAGTCCCATTCTCATCTTATGCCCATCATTCTATTGAATTGTACTCGTTTGTGAATATTACTGGTGGTAAATCTGGTATGTTGTTAACCAATCATGTTGAGTGTTGTGGACTCGTGATATAAATTGGTAAGTGATCTATTCAATCCCTAAACCTTGTGACCTATTGAATTATCATAAATCCCATGATGAAATTGTACAACCCAATTAACCTTGCATGTCTTGGGTAAGGTTGGAGCTTGGAAGGGAAATTGGTTGGGATACCCAATAAATTTTATAACCAAATTCTCCTTGTTCACTTTTGGGAAGGTAAGAGCATGAAGAGAGAATTGGTTGGACTGATATACTAATGTAGGCCTCATACCTAAATGGTACAAGCTATTTGTGTGGTTGTAGCCCCAAATTGAGGATGACCCACTGTTAAAAGTTCTGGAGTAGTGTGGTCTATAGTTGGGAGAAATGTCGGAGGTCTGTAGCTAGTTGGTGGTTAAACGTAGAAGAGAAATGCCCCTATTATGTGATTAGGTAACATATGTTTCTCATATTCTAGTGTATTCATGTTATGTATTTTTTGTGTGAATTACTTATGTTTAATACTAATATATCATCTATAAATCATTATGTTCAGTGTTGAATACATTCTTGTGGTTATATGTTGTCATATAAATCTATGGATTATGCTAGCGAGTAAGACTAGATTGGGTATGATAGATGATACATGACAGGTTGGATTGCATGGTAATCATGGAAGTATTAAACTCTTAATGAATGTGCTTGTATGGCTTTCAAAATAGATGATAATGTTAAGGAATCCTATTGAAATGGTTGAGTAATTGAGAAAATATGTTATGTCCTTTTGGAATGACAAGACTTGGAGGCTTTTCCTAAATGGAGTCCTTGGATGGATGGACTAAATGCCTTAATGAGGTTATACCATGGAGCTTAGGCTATAATTATGTGTAAGTCTAAAGAGTTTTTAGATTGTATAGAATTGTTGTATGTATAAGTAAATATAAATGAACTAACAATTATTCATAGTTTTTCGAGGACATAATGTTCTTAAGGAAGTAAGCCATATAATTTATCTTTTTAATTATGATAGCAAGGGGTTTAAACCTGAGAGTTATTAGATACATATAATGGATAAGAAACTCCTTAATTTGAGAAAAAAACTAAGAATTTTCTTTAAGAGTACTTTGTGAAACCATTAACAAGATTGCTTGGTTTTGGTGGTTATTTGGATGCTTGTATAGACAACTATGCCCAAATTCCATTATGAACAAGTAGGAATGTTCCATTAGAGAGGTATCCCTCTATGATTATATTAAAACCTTAATTGGGAGTGCATATATATACAAAGGAGTCTTCATAGGAATTTTGACTATACAATGTCATAAGGCCCCTTAAGGTTTGTTGAATTATATTATGAGAGTTGCTTAAACTTGCCATCAATTGCAAATATTAACATCTTACGAAGAAGTGATAGTTAAGCAATTATAAATTATTTTAGTATGGTGTAGAGAAAGACATGGAGGTATTCCTGTTATTTTATTGGATTGTCCCTATGTAACTAGAGTGTCCTTCTTACAAATATTCCCACTAATCAACTAATTTAGATTTTAATCTTGAATCACAACCTTGAAAAACTTCATTATCAACATCATTCTTGGGTTTGATCATTGGAAACACAAAATTCTTGCTTGAATTCACTAGTATTTTCATCTGCCCCACATTAACAAGTGAAAGATTTAGTTTCTTGCTATGAGCTCTCACAATATATTCTACTCCATCTTTGAACAAATGGTATTTGTTTTCATGTCTATTGAAGATATTTTTTCTGTCATAGAGAAACGGGTTGCCCAAAACTATACCACATATGTATAATGGCACAACATCAAGCTCCACTTCATCTTGAAATTTGCAGTAATGGTGAATTTTAGTTTGCACTTTCTAGTTACTTGCAATTGTGCATTATTACACACCCATCCTAATGGATATGGTTTATGATGTGGAATGGTTCCCAAGTTTCAACTTTTGACAATGTTTTCAGAGATGAGATTGGCTTGAGATCCACTATAAAAAAAGAATCAATTTTTCTATGTTTTGAGATCACCCTTATGTGAAAAAGTTCTATCCTCTTCTTTTTATTTGGAGTTTCATTGTGTGAATTTGAAGTACTAGTGCTAGCAATGGATTATTTTCCCTTGATACCCATGGTTGTAATTTTAGTTTCATCACTCGAATCAGATCCCAAATCCTAGTGAGTGGTTGTAGTTGTCTTTTTTTCCCCTTGTTGTTGAATTTTGTTGGTTTCATTTCGGGATGAAGATTCCAACAATGAGCTTCATCGTAACCCTCTTTGGAACAATGCTTGCATGTTCATTTCTCTCCTTCCTTCTTAATAAATAAATTTTTCTTTCCCTTCCCTTTGAAACTGTTTTCTTTTCCTTTACCCTTAAATGACTTTTTTACTACCCTCTTCTGGAGTGTTTTTCCCTCTTGCGTCAAGACAAGTGGCTTGCGCACACACCTCATATAGATTATTGGGATTAAACATAAGGATAGTATGCCTAAGGTAACCGTGTAATCCCCCTATATACTTCAACAACGTGTTTTGTGATTGAAAATCTACACCTAACATTAGAGACATTTTTATGAATTCTTGTGCATCTAAAGTTCTGCAAATTCCCTGATGGCTTTCTGCATATAAGATAGAGGTAGGATTGTCTTTTAATTTCAACAATGAAATCAAACCAATAAATTGGGATCTTACCATGTTTTTTTTATCTCTTCTTGTGTCTTTGATTCCCACCATACTAGAGCTACACCCTCCATCCTCAAGGAAGCTATTTGAATCTTTATGTCATCCCCTTGAAGGTTTCAAATTCTGCAATAGACCTCCAACAGGCGAACCCAATTGTAAAATTTCTATGTATTCACTCCACCATTATACATGGGCAATTCAAACTTAACATCAAGTTTTAATAAGGGTGATTTACCAGTTCCTTTTGAGGTATGTTGATGAGCATGAGCAAGGGTTGTGTGAGTGGAAGAGGGTGAAGATGCTCGTGAATAAGAAGATGAAGAAGATGGTGGAGAGGGCGGATGTTTACCTGCATTTCCATTACCTCCTCCTCTTGAAGAACCTTCTCCTTTGGGAGGTTTGGAGCTTTCACCCTACAGTCTGGCTTTCCTCTCTTTATAGAGGACCTTCACCATCTCTATCATATCAAAGAAAGCCTTCCTGAAGACCTTCTCATCTTATGTCATGTTTGTAGGCTCTCCTTCATGAGACATGCTCATTGGAGTCTCAATTGCAACTTGAGGAAGAAATGGTGGTGGAGATTATGGCAACCTTTTCCTCCTTCCCCTTGACCTCACTTCATGACTTTCAACCAGCTTCCCTTCTCCTATCTTGAGTTTCAACCTTGTAAGCATGGCATTAACTTGCAAACAGTTAAACCCTTCTTGTACAAATAAAACCAAGAGCTCTGATATCAAACTTGATCTGATTGAGAAAATTAGTTTGTTGTGCTAAAATTCATTTTCAGAATATATTAAATATGGTTGAGGATTTATGAAATTATTTGCAGGTTTAAACAAGGGTTTTTGAGAGATTTTATGTAAATTTTATGTGCAAATTAACATAAACAAATGACTAAACATCAACATATAACATACATAAACATCACCATAAATAGTATCACAACATCACATGATGAAGGAGTTCACCCCTCCTAGGCTATGTCTCCTTGGTCCAACTTTCAATGGCTTGACCCTCTCTATTATGCTAAAAAATGTGAATACATTAGTTTACAATGCTAAAAAATATTTGAAACATGTTCCAATGGCTCCAGAATGCCAAAATAAAGAAGTTATTTCCTTTCCAAATCTTCTGCTAATCACACCACAAGTTATCCAAAATCTGGCACCATCCTACAATTTTTCCCTAAAACACCCTAACGAAGTGACAATTTTGCCGAAAATCGGGCGAAATTGTCGGACGCGTTAAATGGCCTCTAACACCTTATATTTGAAAAATGTGACCATATTGGGGGCCACGTGCCTGGGATTAAGGCCAATGGCCTGCCCCCACCGGTTGGGCCCCCTCTGCTTCTTTCCACTAGTGGTTGCATTGTGGTGGTTATCACCAAGGGCTACCCCCCCAGAAATGGCACACCATTGCAATTTAAATAGAACCCGCAGATGTAATGGTTAAGAAACAAATGTGATGGCATATTAGTAGAGGCTTTGGACTTGTTGTGTGAGGTTGTGGGTTCAAACCCCGCTGCCTCTCCCCGGACTTGACCCATAATTTTGGTGGCCCCTGGGCTGCCATGTGGCAGCCTTCGGTTGGGCGACATGTGAGCCCATGGTTGGCCACCAATCCAGCCAATCAAAACGCCAAATTTTGAACCAATAAGAATGTGCCACTTGGAACAATACCATTTGCTGAAGACACTTGACCAGACAACTTTTCACATACACTTGCCCAGTCAGTGCCACGTCAGCAGTATGGACTACCAACTGGGCTGTCAAATTGTTTCCAAAATTCGCCTATTTGGGAAAGTGAACAAAGCATGATTCTGGGAACATATGGTGTATGTTTTGGATGAAACAAGTTGCACTGGATTCAGGATGACGAGAAATACATGGTCATCCAGTTTCCACACCGATCTGACAACTTTAAATTTTGGGCTACTTTTTGAGCACCTGATCATATGATGTACCTTTTTCAATTATATTTTGTATTTATTTGACATGCACGATTATGACAAGGGGTAAGGTTCAAATTGCAGGTAACATGATTTCTCAACTAAATTGTTTGATGAAAAATGTCCAAATCAACATCATAACGTGGTTCATGATAGGATGTTAACCCTAATTCTTGAGGAGAGGTGAAGGCATTCCCCACCATGTAACTCTGGACATTTAATTGTGGGATGTCATTGATGGAAATGCACCCTAAGACATGTGATGACAATTGACAGTGGCTTGTAGGGGAAGTTAGGTTGATATAGTTAATGCTTACAACATTTCGGTTCTATTAGTGGTCAGATTGTGTGACAATCCCAATTACTTAAACTCATTTTGCAATGTAAATATTTTTATAAAACGAATTATGGAATGAGTTATAAGACTGGGGAGATTTCTTGACTGGGTGGTATGGCTTTCCTTAAGGAATTGAATTCCGAGTTGTTGGACAAGCATTAAAGGCTGGTTGTTGGATGTCTTAAGGGATTGGTTCATGAATTTAATGGAACTGCAAGGAAGTATGCATAACCATACTATCTTGGAGGAATAATATAAGCAAAATAGGACAAAAAATAAAATGTTATGGCAGTTCCTTTGAGAAGTTATGCCAAAAATATGCAAGCTCGAAGTGGACCATTAAGATTGAATCAATAGACAAGAAAGAGGGAGACGTGGCATATACCAGACATGACAAGAAGACCCTACACTTCTTTTCAGGTGACAGGTTAAGAACCATTGTGGATGAGAAGGAAAGGGATTTGAACAACAGAGGGAGGTAGTTGAACATAGGGAGGGGGGATCACACTAGAAAACAACGAAAAACACAATAGCTGAAGGAAAAAGGAGAATGACACCACCATGAGCAAGTTTGGTAGGGAATATCACATTCCTTTGGGGGAAAAAAGAAAAAGAGATCGACATATATCTACTTTAGTGGAATTTGAATATAAATACAATATCGTGGATATGTTTTGGGAATTCTACAAATCTCATGGAAGCTACTCTTTTTTTAGCATTTTTTAGTTGAGGAACATGAGATTGGGAGGAACTTTCTCCAAGTGAGGGTAAATCTCAAGAATCCCTTAGGGGATGGAGGGTGGAGATGGTATTCTCTAGAGTCCCTTGATAGTCTGGGGTGGATATTTAGCTCTTGGATTCATGGTAGGAAATTATGGAGTCTCCTTTGCTTTTTTTCCTGGTTTAATAATGGGTTCTAGATTGCCTTTAGTGGGTGCAACCATTGTGTTATGTGTTGCACAATGGAGGTGAAGCCTTTTGATTCTGTGAAGTTTATTAGATGTTGAACAATTGAAGGGTGGAGGTAGAAGGCCACTTTATTCCCCATGAAAGTTGTTGATTTCTATTTGGTTGGTGGGTGGAGGTGGGAGAGCCTCTGGGGTCCTTATGTCAACCAATAGTAGGTGTTCAATCCCTTGAGCGAGCCATCTCAATCTCTGGAATCAGGATTTGGGGTGGCAATTGCATGTAAGATTGGCTGAAACTGTCTATGGTTGGGTGGAGAGTTGTAGTACCTAACATAGTTTCCCAACTCCACTACTAAATCTAGATACGTATTATAATGCATTTCTTTCTATTGGGGTTCTTATTGAATTGTTAGATTAATGTTGTATAGGTTACATGATTGGCTTATGGTTTCATATAATGGAAAGGAAATGATATTTGATGTATTTTACTGTGTACTGTGAGCTACATTGGTGGTTCCCACTATAGAATTTGAATATGAACGTCCATATTAATTGTTATTGAAGAACAATGTTCTTCTTGTGTTGGAAGCTTTCAAGCTCTAAAGCATGTCCTCAATATTTTGGGTTTGAAGTAGTGTTTCCATACTTTAATTTAATATACGAAGCCCAAATTCAATTTTTGTTGCATGAGCAATGGTTTGTTTCCCTATTTCCATAGGCTTCACATTGTGATGAATAACTATGATTTTATGCATCTAGTTTTCATGCTTTTCATGCATTGATTTCAAATATAGATGCACTGATGCCAATGAAGGGATAACTTAATAGAGATTTATGTGTTTCAGACACTTCATCTCTTGTGTGACTATACAAGAATAGTTCAATTATTAGTATGTTGTAAGGGTAGGGAATATAGTGATTTCCTGACCTAAGGTTAAAAGAACCTCTGCATACGCTTGAGATATTGATGGAGTTGGTGATTCACTTGTGCTGTGGATAACACCATGAACACGCTGTGTGCATGACTACCATTGACACTTTTATGTTCTTAAATTTCTATTGAGGAGACCAATTGAGTCTCCTGAGCTTGGAAAGGGGTGGTAACACACTCCCTCAACCCTTCACAATGATAATCCAAGTAATGGATCTATGTTGAAAAACCATTGGATTTAAGAGCTGTTGAGCTGTTATCACCCAAGCTTCGGGCAGAGCCACCACACCCAATTCATGCTTGAGTTCCGTGTAAATGGTGCATAGTGAAAGAAGGGAGCAAACCCTTATGGAACCCACAATAAGTTATTCCCTAAATGTATGAAGTGAGGTGCATCAAAAGTTATTCCCTGTATATATGAAGTGTGATTTACCAAAATTTATTCCCCAAACGTATGAAGTGGGTGCACCAAGGCTATTCCCTGCATATATGAAGTGGGGTGCACTGAGAGTTTTAGTTAGGTAGCGCATCGAGGGTTTTAGCTAGGTAGTGTATTGGGAGTTCTAGCTGGGATATTGGAGTTGGGAGTTTTGGCTGGGCTTAAGAGCCATGAGATATAGAAGTTTTTGTTAGTAAGTGTTTCGACATTTGATGGTTTCACATAAGATATTCCCCATATGCATAAAATGGATTGCACATTAATGAGGAACCTGGGTAATTAAAAAATTGGCAGTGATTGACAACCTATCAAATTGGGCGGTATTATTATTGCACATTAGTATATAGCACGGGGAATGGTGGAAAACCCAAATCATGAATGGGTCAACAACCAATAACAATTTTCCATGTGGCACTGATAGTACAAGCTAACTAGGTAGCCACATGGGGGCCATGTGGCAAGAGAAAGGATGATGTGGTGCTTAACTTTGAATGGTCATAATTTTTGATCTAGGGGATGGATCGAGACAAAATTTATATCATTGGAATCATCTTGATTAGATGAATGAAATGAAATATATTATGTGAAGTTTTATAGAAGTCAAAAATCATCAAAATTTTTAGACCCCACTTCCACAACAACACCTTGGATCTTGGGTCAAAATAGTAACCACCTCCTCTTAATTGATGTTATGTTGAGGATTATGATGGGGTGTGTTACAAATTGGTATAGCTGATTCCATAGTATATTATAGAAGTGGATGGATAGGATGGGAGCTGAAGTAGGTTAAGGAGGATAGGAGGACATGTTAGCTATGGATTATAGATGGTGAGTGATATCCTCATTTTATTTAGTTAAATTTTGGTTACTATGTATTTCTCCTTATTTTGTACGCCTCATTATCGTACTACTTCCTTACTACTTGTATTCTCTTGGCTCTAACTTTGTGATGAATTTTTCAAAAGGAGGGTATGTAGTTGCCACTTCCTAATCGTATTATCTTATATTAGGTTATTAACCTACCTGTTGAGTGATTTTCTCTTGTGATTCATTCTTATAAGAATTAGTATTATAGATACGAGGTATGTGTATGCTAGCTACATACCCACAACTCACAAGAATACATTAATATTATATGTTAGTCATAAGCTTGATTGTTAGTTATGCTTAGATTAGTCTTAAGCTTGATTGATAGTTAAACTTGATTAATGGTTACTTAATGGATTAACCCTTAATCCTAATTATAATTAGTTAATGATTTATAATCATTATAATTATTTCAAAATCGAATTAATTAGGATTCTCATGAATCCATTTTGATTGATTACTCTTAAAGTAAATATCATTATTAGTATTTTTTACTATAATACTATAATATTGTTATTTTACCATCCATTTATAGCCAGATAAGTTTGAACCTTGAATTAACTTGAGGATCAAAGTGATGAATGTGGGTGGTGGCCTCAAGAGGGAGGTAGGTAGAATTGATAAGGGG
>APFE031414799.1:48389-85106 GCA_000404065.3 Pinus taeda | reverse complement strand
CTAACAAACATTCACAATTAATTATCAAGTTAAGAAAAATCAAATATAATCTATAAGAATCTTGGTTTCTCAACATGGTATCAAAGCTACGGTAAAATGAAGGAAATTTGAAGATCACATCCTGTTAGCAACTTGAAGATTTAATTGTAGTAGTTATCGCTCCCTCTATCAAAGAAAAGAAAACAAAGTTGAAGATCATATTCATAACATAAATCATTCCCTAGAAGACATTGTTGAAAGCTCTCCTTTGACAATTCCTATAGCATAATTTATCTCTATGATGCGATGACTCCTGAGGAAATTTTACAAACCATTTTGAAACATAAATGAAAATTATATGATGTATTAATTATGGTAAACATCTAAGTTTCCCGTGCACTATTTGTTTTGTAAATAAAATCTACCTAAGACATTACAACATTGGTATTTATGCAAGCTCCTATCCTGATGTGACATGCCATTATTATTCTATAAGCTGTATCAATAGCTATGATACTTATCTAAGGAAATTTCAATTTACAGGTTAAGGGACAAGAATCCAAACCTTATATTTCAATGGTATCCAAAACTCTTTGTGGCACTGTGACTATAAGTAAGTTCTGAAGTTATATACCTAAGGAATGAAGGATATGATTTATATGAAGGATTAAAGTAGGTTAAAAGGAACCAAAACCATATGAATTATCTCATAACTCCGTGGAATACTGAGGAAAACATGGAAGTGTTAAGGAAAATATCAAAAGTATAGAATTCATATAAGGAAATCTATTCTCTCTACACTAGTACAAGCCACAAGAGGGATGTTACTAGGAGACAAATATGTTATAATTCAAGCTACTGGAACAAGCATCCATGATGACATCAAAGTACAATATTTACATGAAATTTGAGCTATTCCACAACACTACATTTTACAATATTCATTGCGACAACACTTCTTTGAGGGACTAGAGCTTGTTGTGAACATTCTAGCTTTTTGTAATATATATCTCTGAAATTAAAAGAATCTATTGTGACACCAACCTACACAGCTAAATATTATGTGAACTTTGAGACACATTGATCTGTGGATGTTTCTTCATGACATATGTGGAGGACAGAGCCTATATGAAACTATACTATAAAATATCCAAAGGCTCATTACATTATGACATGTGTGTGGACTTGATGTTAACCTCGTTAAAATAAAGGACAAAACTCTGACAATATCACCTTCTTGGATCAAAAAGTATATAGCTTGCAAAAAGGGATCAAAACATTTCTCTGTGAAAGAAAGAGACAAATGATCAAAAGAAGTGCCATATCTCCTTATAGAAAGGAATATGATAAGTAATAAAATATCTTAAGTTATAAACTGCAACATTGAGGAGTAGACTTATCAATGTGAGAGGGATTGTTATATCTTCCTAAAGCACAGACTGTGATATATGAAGTTCATTTATATAGTACAAGTGTGTGAAGAAACCACACTACCAAGAATTTTTTCCTATACATAATTAAAGAAATAATGAGATTATGGTGCTGACCTATCTAACATTGAATCCTGAAAGAAAGTACATAAGACATCTCTCTTGAAGACTGAATCTTTCTAGGATTAATTTTTATGCGTTGTAGTCAAGCTTGAAGGATGAAGGACTGAGATCAAATGTTTGACCTATTGAATACCATATGAGACCTCATTGTAGAAGTGTATGGAAAAAATTGAATGAAGTATGAATTTAGCATAAGCACATCTCCTTGAAGCAACTTATACTAGTTACAATATGCTACCATACTTGAAGGCAAAAGTGGAAAATAGGTAAAGTGTACATATAATCTCTATTCATTTTAAATTAATAACCTATGTCAATTATAGGAATTCCAAGATGATGATACATTGCTCTTGAAGGACAATATTTCATATACAAAGGATACGTGTAGATATATTTAAGAGAGAATTGACTTTTTAGTATTTGAAGTCGTTATGTGCATATAAGACTAGGTTTCTAAAACCAAGGAATGACATGAACTTTATCTCACACATAGAAAGCTTGAATTTATAGGGTTTTCATGCTCGTAGACTATTCCTAACATGGTATATCTTGAAGACCTTAGAAACTAAGTTTTTAGAACTAAATATCTATACTGGTTGCAGAACTTTGCAATGTTTTAATTTACAGGTCTTGAAGACTTTGACATCCAAGGTTTGTAAACCCTAGCATAGTTTGGACGAAGAAGAACCCTCAGAACAAAACCATATATAACTGTTTCCAATGTAAGAGGTAGATCTAACCATTATTAATAATGACATCATGATAATGTGAAAACAAAGTTGGTGAACAGGTCTAATATTAAGAGGGATCTAACCCTTCTTCAAAAGATAAGTACTCTACATATCCTTGATTACTACTAATGCTATTATCTTTGTACTTTGCCTTTTTGTTTTTTCATATTCTTCTAATAAAGGTTGTAGGTAAAAAGAAGAATTATATAATATTGACTAACAATTAGAAGAATTGGAATAATGTGGCAAAGCATAAAGACTAAGAAGAAGGAAGAAAAAGTAGATTATAAGTGCACCTACCTCAACTAGAAAGAGGGAGCTCTAAATGGTTTGATTTAGGAACATATTGATCATACTATGCTGATAGAGATACTACTAATGTTTGGGATCTAATATGATTTCTTGAATAATGTGAAGCTATACAATGAGAAGGAAGTAATATTGAGTTCAAAGGGAGCTAGAGGCTGAAATTGACTTGAAATTTGGAGCTATACGACCTTGGACAATACAATATTAATTGAAGTTTGATAATAAGCCAAGAGAAGTTTGTGATCAAAAGGAGAATATGATTAATATAGGGCTATATTATGTAGCAGGAAGATAAATAGTTATGATATCATTGTACCGAAAGCTGATTAGTTCGATCCAGGAACACAATGATTAGGATGACAATACCGATGATATTACTATTCATTGGAAGTTGATATAATTTCCTAGAAAAGCATGAAAGCAAAACCTTGTTACGAAGAAATAATATGTGAAGGCTTGTGCGATCAACTGTGAAGAAATTTGGCTCTGTAATATGTTTGATGAATTACTTGATGACATGTTGGATTTAAATCTAGATGAATATTGACTAAAAACCAAGAAGGTCAAAGCTTGTTATGACATTATACATATAGGATCCAAGAAGCTACAACAAATCTCCACGGAAGAACATGTAGTCGATGCATTGATAAGTATTTTTGAGACAAGATTAGGCTTGTGGTTGTTCCTCCCTATTTGAGAGGGAGTGAGGATCTCCTCCCTGGTTGAGAGGAAGTGAGGATGGACATTGTATTCACCATGTGTCATGCACTATGGACAAGACTAATACTAATAAGTGTTGGAAAGTTATATATTATAGAGCAATGGAACACATAAAATATTACAGAAATATAAACACATAAAACACATAAAACAAGAGAGACACAGATATACGTGGTTCACCAAATTTGGGCTATGTCCACGAAGATACAGCCAATCCTTCCTTTTATATTATCCAACAAATTGAAGAGGTACAACCTACAATTCCTTCTTCTCTCTCGCTCAATCTCCTCTCTCTTCTTGCTTAGAATACAAATCTACATAGACATAATACAATTCCCTCATATATGGCGAGGGGTTGCCTTCTAGGGAAAGAAACCCTAAATTAAACATAACTTCTACCGTCAGATATTTGCCTAATGAACGACTTAGATTGACTACAAAATTACAACATTTTACAAGGGAAATTTACATCTATTTTTATCTTCAGGGGCATTGCCCTTAATCCCCTGCCAGGGGGGAGTTGCTCCCCTTGGCTCCCCCCCTGCAGCGTAAATATTACGGGTGGCGTTGTCACCACATTATGAACTGGGGTCCATGCGGTGATACCTCTGAATAAAGAATATAATCAGGCTCCACACCCAACAATAAGCCTGGTGAAGGAATTGGCAGGGAGAATGGTGGATTGGATAAGCATATGGGATTGATATTCTTTGAGAATTTGGATCCAGGATAAGAATAGTGATGAGGACTGATATTATTTGAGGATGGGCAATATCCAAGATAAGAATAGTCTTGTAAGGACATACCTAGTGAACATATGGAGGGGGAATGTGCCTAGAGAGGTGGTGGTGGTGTCCAAATTTATGTCTCCCAACATTGTGCTATGGTCTAGTGGAGAGATAGAGATTGTTAGTCAAGGCCTTGCTATTTTTGACAATGCTAGTTATGATGTTATCATGATGTAAATACGAATCCATTCTTATGAGAATATTTCAATTTGAGAGTATCCTGATTTTTCATTATGAATACCTCCCTAGTTAAGAGGGAGTGCTGAAAATATAACTAGTGTCAATATTCATAATGAATTTCAAATGTACCGTTGATGCAATTATTATATTCATTATTATTATTTATTTTCTAGTCAAAGCATGTTCTTCATGATTTTAGGGTAAATGAGTCAAAATGAAAAATTATTATGAGTCAAAGAAATGTAATTGAGTCAAACTCCCATTTGGAATTCTTGTAAGAAAAATAAAAGTTGGTTTTCTTGAGTAAAAAAGAGTCAAAATTTTCTCCTTGGACCAAGTCGTCCCTCATGGACAATTTGGCCTAGAAGAGACAACTATTTGACCTCCTAGATATGTATAAATGCAAGGCAATTCAACGACATTTGAATACTCATCCTTCACATTAATTTATGTGCAAAGACAAGAATAAAAACAATTGAATTCAAAGGAGAGAGAAGAGGAATTGATTTATGCCCTAATTTTGTTCATGCATGCGAGTTCTTTCTACAATTTTCTAAGGCTGTTAAAGGGCTAAAATTTCAGGGCTCAAAATTTCAAGGATTGACTAGAATTCAAATATTTGACCAATGTTGATTTTTTTTTACTACGACTTGTTGGAGATGGCTTAGAGGAGGGTTGACTTGGGTATTTGTTATAGTCTTGGTCTTTGTATTGGGTGTTAAATCTCTCACTTTTATTTAATTCTATAAGAAGAGGATTTTCTTGGGTTTTCCCCCTTGTGGGTTTTTCCTTGGCTTGGAGCCTAATTTATTGTATTCTTTGTCTATTGTGATATTCATGTTTTGTACATTTTGGTAATTTCTTGATGAAGATAGTATACATTTAATATGAAGCCAACAAACATTCATAAACAATTATCAAGGTTAAGAGAAATCAACTGTAATCTACAAGCATCTTGGTTTCTCAACAAGAGGATGTCTTTTTGAGAAACAAAAGGGTTTCTCTCTGGTTTCTTGACTACATTCTTAATCTCATTTATCTTATCTAACAAGAAATATAATAGATCTAATATCGCTTACACTTTATGCATATATTTTCTTAGGGATGTGATGTTTATGAGAACATGAGATAGAACGTCAATCTTATTTGTCATATCTTTTATTTACCTTTTTTATGACTCTGCATCTTGCTTGATATGTAGTAAATCATTATGTAGATCATCTATATTCTATCCTACTAGAGAAGCTTGTAAGTTGGAGAAATTTAAAAAATTACATTCACCTAACATTGATTCTCCTATTTCTGAAGATCTTACCAGAATATATTCCTTTTTTCATTTCAAATCCTCATAAAACTACGTGAAAGGGAAAACAGGGAGATTCTTACCAGGGACATAATATTCTTCACCACTAGGGAATTTTTTGATATTACTTTTACCTTCTTTGGGTAAATATAACATAGCTAACTTATATGACGAAGGAGAAGAGGTCCTTATGGATCTTCATCCTTGGAGGTTATTAAGATTTTCTTTACATACAAGAAAATTATTATATATCCCTCTGTTAGGTTATTTTGCTATATTTTTATTGGAAGAAGCTTGAATAAATGTGCAAGAGTGAGTCATTTTTTTTGGTGGGGGAAAGGCTTAGGAGTTCTTAGAGATCGAGTTCTGGTTATTGAACACAAATGAATTAGATTATAGGGTTTATTTATATGGGTAAGCATGTGGGTTTTTAGATTTGAATATTTGTCTTCCCATGTAGTTGGGCATTGTATACTAGTCAAATCAACGGTTAGGGGTTGTATTTGTTTGGTATTATGTTTTTCCCCATGCTACGCATGCATGAAGTGGTTTGGAATAATTTTCTTAAAGGGGGAAGTGTGTCATCTCCAAATCTAACAATGATCATGGAATTTAGTTGAGTAACTCTGAAATTTACAAAGGAGAAGAGGTCCTTATGGATCTTCGTCCTTGGCGGTTATTAAGATTTTCTTTACATACAAGAAAATTATTAGATTTGAATATTTGTCTTCCCATGTAGTCGAGTATTGTATACTAGTCAAATCAAAGGTTAGGGGTTGTATTTGTTTGGAATTATGTTTTTCCCCATGCTATGCATGCATGAAGTGGTTTCGAAATATTTTCTTAAAGGGGGAATGTGTCATCTCCAAATCTAACAATGACCATGAAATTTAGTTGAATAATTCTGAAATTTACAAACATATAAAAACCAACAAGTAAAAGATATGCTTTTAGAAGTTCATAGATGTTGGGATCATCCAGGGCTATAGAATACTTGGGAAAGATTATAGCAAAGGTTGGTCCATAATTTAAAGGTGTGGAAAATCCACCTATCAAAGCATTTGAAAAATTATCATGTCTTGTGTCAATCACACAACAAAAAGATGAAACTGAAAAATATGAGTGAACCAGTGGTCCTAAACTAATTTTAATTGCTCCATGATGTGCATATAATTTTAATTGTTTCCCATCCTAGTCAATAATATCACGGCCCAAAAGATTTATATTAACAATATCATCAAAAGGAATGAAATGTATGTCTATAGAGTAGGTTTTTATGAAAGAGTGAGATATGTAGTGCCACCATTTCAACTTGTATAATTTAGTAGGGTTGATCGGTGGTAATCCCAATGTTTTGTGGAATTTCTATCATCTACATAAATCAAACTCCTGTGTGAAGTTGTTGTAGATAAACTATGATCTCATAATTCTGAAATGGATGTCATGGAAATGCCATTTGAAGAAACTTCTACATAGCTAACTTGATCCAAAGGTGGACCATAATGATATAAATGGGATTTAACAAAGCTTAATAGGGCCAAATACTAGTCTAGGGAATGGCTAAAAAGGTCTTCACAAGGCATAAACATGGCATAAACAAATCAAGCAAAACTTACCTCACATCCCACTATTAATCATGATTTATTAATTTATCAGAAATGAAACTGCAGAGAAGCTCTTATTAAAAAAAAAGGACGACACAAATATCCTACTTGTATTTCCAAACAAAAGATTATACTTATGCTACAAAGAGCTTACATGATTTTAGAAGCTTGAAGATCAGGCAAAAGTATGGCCTTGATACCAGCTACGCATAGACTCAAAATTTGACATATCTATAATTCCACAACAACTTTACATCAATGCTTTATTCTGCACTCTGTTACTTTACATATTTAAATAGACACTAGCTCAACTTGTTTATGATCTTCCATATCACTCTAGGGGTAGGAAGTGAACATACACAAACACTAACCTTATTTTGATCTTCTATATAACACAAGGTGCAAGAAGAGAGGACACTTAGAGCTTCACGACTCCAAAATCTAACTACTGATGCCTCAAATGAGTTCCTTCTCAGGTGTTTATAATACTTTAGCCAATTCAACCAATTCCTAAGACTGGTACCTACATGTCTAAAGTCATAGATAGATATATACTAATATTTGGGGCATGAGGGGACTACCCCATGATATCTCGTAATTTAAGTGATGGGGGCTTGAACATAACCATGATAGAATACAAAGTGGAGTGCATTGCCTCCCATAGAGAAACTATTGGACAAACTAACAATACTGTAAAGTGAGGGATTCTTATGGCCAACATGCCATAGTACTACAAAGTGGAGTGTACTTCCCTCTGCAAAGCAACTAGAGTACTATAAAGAAATAGATTCTCATGGCTAACATGCTAGAGTACTACTAAGTGAAGTATGTGTCCATGATGCTTCATGTTGATTATGCACCAAGTATTGGTAATTTTTAGTGATTCTAAGGTTCCATATGATTCTTAGGTTTGTGAAGCTTTTCCCATGACATGTTGTCATCTAACAGATATGGATATTGAGACACCATATAATCAGGTATTGAGAAAATGTAATCATCAAGGCATCTCCCTGTTATAGTACCCACCATTAGTGGATGATATTTTGGCATCGAATATTCTCCTTAGTATGATGTCTTAGATTTAAACTCGTAGCAAACTTCTTCTTGGGCAATACCAACTATCTTGTTGTGCTAGTTTTTTAGTGCTTTATCAATTAATGTTATTTTTGGAGGATTTAGTATGGAAGGTTCGGAACTTGTAAATTTCAATTGAAATTTCAACCATAACTATAATTGTGCAACTCTTGTTAATTCATTTTGGATATTTAAAATAAATTGAGCTCCTTTACATACCCTATTTTCTCTTGGCATGATTTTTTTAACTAAACATTTTGTCTGTCTTGTCCATGGATTTCAAACCAAATTCTTGGTTTTTACACAAATAACCACCTCTCTTTTTTGTATTACCAGTTGTAATAGGAATGGATAATGTTCCCATGTAATTGGTGCTAGAAAAATATCATAGTAACAGATTCTTGAGTCTTCATATTCTATTTTCATATATTTGGAATATTTTCCAATTTGAACTTCAACTTTTGTTGATATAGGGACAATGCTAGCTTGTTTCTCCCATGTTTCCAAAATTTGTATTTGGAGTGGATATGATTTATTCTCTTGAATAAAACTTGTGTAGAGCTCATTTTCATCTCCTTACCTATTAAATAACTCAATTACCTTTCACTTCAATCTAGGTTTTTGAATCAGCTGAATCTGTTTCAATTGTGCTTCTTTGACCTTGCATATGTTGGTTATTTTTTCTTCTAAATATGCCTATTCAAATTGCATTGGTTTCTTACCCTTGTCCATATGTTCTTTGATGAACATGGTTAGATCTAAAACTTTTACTTCTCGAGTGAGCATGTTAGCTAAGCAATTTAATCTTCCAGGATTATGCTCTATGCTAAAATCAAAATTATCATGCTAGAGATCCCATTTTTGAATTCTTGAATGGATTTATATGTTTAATTTATCACATTTTAACATTTCAGATAGGAATTTCAAATCATATCGAATAAGGATTTCGAAATGAAACACATCCCCCTTTAAGAAAAATTGTCCAAACCATTTTTTGTCTGCATAGCATGGTGGAAAAGATAATTCCAAAAAAATCCAACTCCTAACCTTCAACTGGATTAGTATACAATAACTGACTGCATAGGAAGACAAATATTCAAATATAAATACCCAAATTCTTACCCATATAAATAAACATCGTAAGCCAATTCCTTTGTCTTCAATAGCTATAACTCAATATCTATGAAATCTTGAGCTTTCCCCCCCAACAAACTAAAGGACTTATTCTTGCACATTTTTTCAAGCTTCTTCCAGTATAGATATAGAAAAAAAACTACATAGCGGAATATATAGTTATTGTCTTGCATTTCAAGAGTAAATTAATAACCTCCAAGGATGAAGATCCATAAGGACCTATTATCCTCCTTCATATCTATTGGCTATGATATCGATACACATAGAAGGTCTAGGTCATATTAAGAGATTCCCCATTGGAGAAGAATCTTATCTCCCTAATAGGAATTTCCCTACTATCTTTTTTATACATTTTTCTAAAGACTTGAAAACAAAAAATGAATATCTCTCAACAAGAACTTCAACAATTGGAGAACTGATGTCAGATGAATGTAAGTTGTTAAAATTCTTCAAAATGAATTACTAGATATCAATTAATATGCATATTAAGAAAAAGGGAAATAAAATAAATGATAGATAAAATTGATGTTCTAATTCATGTTCTCATAGACACCAAAACCCTAAGAAAATATTTGCAAAAAGTTGAAGCAATGTTAGATCTGTTAGAATCCATATTATGTAAGATGAGGTTAAGAAAACATTCAAGAAGCCATAGAGAAACCCCTTTTTTTATCATGAAGACATCCTTCGAGATGAGACAAAGAACAATCAAGTTAAGCATTAAAATACAAATTCTATAGGAATGTTCCATGTACAAGATGATAGGCCAAAATAGGATTTTGGAGCCAAAGAAAGTATCATAGAAAAAATATTAAAAGAAGTATCTATCATGAAGAAGTGTCGCATCCTTTGCATCCACAAGAAAAAGAAAAGTGCCTCCAACCACTAATTATAGAAAGTGAACCAAAAGATACCGTAGTACCATCTTCTTCTTTGCCTAAAAAGTTCTCCTACTTAGGAGTAAATGGAACTAACAAAATCATCTCTACTATGTCCGACCATCCAATTATTAATCTAGGATTTTAATTCACTAACGAAGTAAGGTTTTCTCTCAAGTTATTAGCAAACTAGGTCACTGCTAAGAATGTAGAAGATGCAACTCTTACTACCAGATGTATGGCCACATAACTAATAAATGGTTTTATAAGCCTTGCTGTAGACAGGTCGAGATGGTTTCCACAAAGAAAAAAATATAAGTTGTTCAATGATCCTAAAGTAGATGAGATGGTTATACAAATTATCATTAGGCGCACAATTTTATGGCTTTGAAAATGATATAGACTATGAGAACCTTGCATCATTATTCATGATTCAAAGGCTTTGTAACTTGGCATGCCATGATCAATATTTTTGTTATATGCAAAAATTGATAATAGAATCAGGGAAAATGAATGAGCTTGCATATATTAAATATTACATTAGGAGTTTTCCAAGGGCACTTCATGAAGCAATTAAACAATATTTCAAAGATAAAATTTGGTGGAAACCTAATCCATGAGGGTTACAGTGGACAGTTAATGCATGTCCAAAAAAAAATGGAAGCTAAATCTAAAAGTTTTGATGTTGTATTTATATGTTTAATATATTTAATGAAAGTGGATTTTACATCCATTCTTTCTTTTTATTTGCGTATTCCAATAATGGTATCGAAGTAGTGGTATGTCTTCCCTTTTGAGAAGGTTGAGCCACTATTTTTGTGGCCTTACAAAGCATACTTGTCTCGTTATTCTACAAACATTCCAATAATCCCTTTTTGTCTAAATTTTTCCAAGCGACCTTATTCAACCCCATCTTTGTGGAGTGATTGCTTACTTTTGCAGAAACCTTCGTGACTATATCATCGCCTCTCTTCACAAACCTGTTCCCATATCCAGATGTAGTCTTGTAGACTCACCTGTTTTACATGTATGAAGGATGAAAGTGGACTATCACTAACACCCAAGGCCGCAAGAACAGATTATATTAGTGAATGAGTCATGAATCGGTGAAAAAAATATATCGACTACAAAGTTTGGTGAGTTGATCAATGTGTTGCAATTTTTTTTTCTTTTTTTTCTTTTTTTGAATTGTTTGATGCTACCAATTAAACTTCAAAAGACACCGTTCGCACACTATCTTTCAATACCATGCTTCTTTCCTATTCTACTATAAAAACCTTCAATTGTTGGATAGAATGAATCTCATATGGAGTCACGTGAATCTTGAACAACATGAAATATATTTTTAAAAACTTTCTCTCGTTCATATGCTTTGGACATAGTACAAATTTGAAGCATGAATTTCTAGAACATTTGATAATAAAATCAACACATGCCTCTCTACACACACATTATATGTTGAAGAAGCATTAAGAGCTCAATTTTCCTCCAACAAAAAATCTTCTAGGGGAAGTCCTTGAAGGTGTAGAGCATCAATCCTTTGACAAATTCTCGGAGCTCATTTGTGACATCGTATTTTTTGAATTCTTGAAGTGGGGGTGAAGGTGAAGAGACACATTTCTTGGTGATGGTGTTAGGCGCAACCCAACTTGGCTAGATTTTGGGCAAATTTTGGAAAGAAATCAAAGTTTTGTGGAAGGCCGTAGTGGAAAGGATACTGCGGAGTACGAAGTGAACCATGCAGTAGAGCATGATTAAGACCACACAACAGAGTCACCGCATAGCATCGGGGCTTCGCCACGAAGGCCCTTCCTTTTTGTAAAAGGCATTAAAATATTGTAAAATTGTTGGTCTTGGGCCATAGTCCCTTGTATTTCGGAAACCATGGTATTGGGTCCATCATAATGTAATGATGTAAATCCCTCATGCAATAATATATAGGGATGAATAATAAAGAAGAATGCATGATGTATTGGATCAGGTCTATGTTTATGTGATACTTTGGTGGTCTGTATTCTAGAGGGAAGGCTAGGCTCCGTAGCTGTGTGCGCGGAGGCCTCGGTCTGCAACTTAGTGCGTAGACACCCTTCAGCTGTGTGTGTAGGGAAGAACTGTTTGTTGTACCAAATTAATATCATAAGCAACCGTTCTCATGGACGTAGTCCCACATTGGGATGAACCACAGTAAAATCTATGTCTCAGTGTTCATTTGCTTATTATCTACACTTTATTTCAGTACTACACAATTTATGAATGTTTATGTTATGCTTATGTAATGAATGTAATTATGCGAAGTAATGTATAAGTACGAAGTTGTTTATTAATTCAAAGTCATGTATAAGAGTTAAAGCATAAAGAAAATAAGTGGGTGAAACGCACAATATCCCCGAGGCTTCAGAAACTTAGTTCTGCAACCTCCCATAACCACTTCGAGTGAGTCTGAGATCTGCTTGCAGGTCATTGCCAAGAGGGCCAATGGTTGAGGGTTTTGTTGTTGTGCAGTACAATTTGAACCTGGGTCCAACCCATCTTAGCCAACAAATGGTTCTGTTGTCGGGATTGGGATCTGTTTGAGAGATATGTTTTGGCATCTGTTGAAGAAAGAAATCCAAGAGTGGGTAGAAAAGAAGGAATGAGAATTTGCAGATTAGGAGGACAAAAACTCTAAATTTTCATCTAAAAAGTGGTTGGAGAAGTATATCTTTGAAGATAAATATGAAATATTCTTTGGTTCTTTTCACATCGAGCTGTACGAGTGGATTTTAAGATTGACAGAGAGGAAGAATTTCCTTAAATGAGACGAACCTAAGCATTGTACTCCATAATTGATACAACAACTAAAGAATATTGAAAACAAAATTTCAAGAGTTTTTGATTTCTGGGTTGACATCATTTTGGGAGGATTTATTATTGAGTTTGCAGTAGACTCGATGGTGTCCTACAACGAAGCTGGATGAAATTTTTTCAAGGGACTATGAGGGAAGTACTTGAGATCTTTGAAATTCTCGATTAAGATGCTTTTGTGTGAAAAGGTAATTCCTCGAATGCAGTCAAATTAGCAGATTATCTTTGGAAACATATCTGAAGAAGATACTGGGACAAGGTGAAGTGGAAGAAGGTATAGAGTAGACACTAAGAAGATATATCGTGGTTAAGATCCGAAGCTTTTCATAGAGAATGACTACAACCCTCTGCTAAGTGAATCCAAAGGTGAAGGAAACCCCCCTGAGAATCCCTAAGGAACTCCACAGTATTCACCCTTTCAGCTTGGAAGTGCGTCGAAGCCCAAATCTAACCAGATTCAGACAAATTTTGGTTTTCCTCACCACCCACCCCTTCCCCCCTTACCCCCCCCCCACCCTGTCCTCACAACCCCCCTCCCCTCCAAGAAGAGCGATGGTTGATGATATTAAGTTTCTAATCTTTAAAGGAACTGGATCAGAGGATCCAGAGAAATTCTGGTTCTTATGTGAAGTAGTATGGACCGCGAAGCAAGTCCATGATGAAATGTGAAAAAGGCGTAGCTTGCCACAACATTTAGATATTGAGAATTAAATTGGTATATGAAATATTTGAGAAACTAGATTAGGTCTTACACAGACATTAAATCAACATTGGTAAAAGAATTTAAGAAACCAAAATATGAGTCGTAGTGCATCACATAACTAAAGAAAATCAAACAAAGGTTAGATGAGTTAGTATGGGAATTTGATCAAAGGTTCAAGGTATTGTTGGATCAGGTGAGCTTCAATATAACTCCACAAAATCATAAGGAATGGTTTATAGATGCGTTGCTGCCACACATCAAATTACCTTTGACACACTAGAAAATAGAGACTCAACTCGAAGCTTTGGAGTTGGCGATGAAGCTAGAAGCTTCGTTGATAGGTGATACAAATGCAGGTACGCAACATATCTAGAGTCAGTTGGCGAATTTGACTTTGCAGTTACTGGACATGAAGAAGAGAAAAGAAGTTCGCAATGAAGTGTGGTGTAAAAAATGAAAAGTAGAAGGTCACTGTAAAGAGAAATGTCCTATTTTTCAGAAATTACATAGCTAGTGGAGCACCTAATCCTTTGAATGAGGGATCTAGTTTATGGTGCGAGATATGTAGAACTAGAGCCAAACATCACTCTGAATATTTGTATTTGTTACAAAAATATGTGTAGACTGCGAAGAACTTATTTTGCAATTTCTGTAAATCAATGGGGCATAATGAAAATAACTATCGAGCCTATGAATTGATGAAGGATCGTGGTGCTGATACATATAGAATGCAAGTCGGAGAATAAGGAAACAAAGGAAGTGGACAACATGGTGGTCGAGGTGGATATGCAGGATGAAGTTGAGGTGGCGGAGTTGGTTGAGGTCAACGTCAGATTATTTGTTATAATTGTGGCCAAGTAGGTCACTTCGCAAGAGACTGTTAGAATCATACTACAACGTGTAAGTATTGCAAAGCATTCGATCATGTAATAGAAGAGTGTCTAGTACTTATAACGAAAATGCAAGAAAAGAGGAATCCACAACCGACCCAGAACATTTAGATGATGACTGCAGAACCAAGGACAAATGAACCTCACATCAATATTATAACAAGGAGTGGAGCTATGACAGGAAATGACAAAGTAGATGGGAAGAAGGTAGTTGAAGATACATGGGTCAGAAGGACTATAGAGAAAGCACCAATGTTCGATATTCACAAGGAAAAATAAGTATTTATGGAGGCGAAGCAAAGATTTATGGATGAAGGAGCTTCAACATCTAGTATGCAACCGAAGCAGAAGAATAACAACGACATAATAACAATTGTGACACAAGATATGGACCCAGGTATTTTAAAATATTTCCTACAAAATTGCATGAAGTTGTTACAGAACAAGAAAGCTGTAGAAGGACTGTATGAATTGATAGACTGCTGCACATCTAAGGAAGTACCGCAACATGAAATGCGTGAAGTAAATAATTTATATAGACAAAAGAGAACTAGAAAGGAAATGAGGCTTAATGCACAAATAGGAGAATATGAAGTTATTTTAGATTTGGGATTTGAAGCTAATGTCCTGACGAAGAAAGTGTGGGAACTAATGGGTAAGCAAAATTTTCAATGGTAACCTATTTAGCTAAGAATGATGAATCAACAAAAGATTGTTCCTCTAGGAAGATTACGAGGCATTACTATGGACATTGAAGGGGTGCGCACTACTACAGATTTTGAGGTGATAGAAATTGTGGACGACAATAACCCCTATCCTGCATTATTTGGATTGGATTGGGAATTTTCTAACATGGCTATAATCAATTTTAAGAAGAGGAAAACGATATTTGAAAGCAACAATATGAGAGTGATAGTTCCCTTGGATCCATCAGAAGGAGAAAGGTATATTGAGCCAGTTAAAGAGGAATACAACATAGTTGATATAGATAACATCTGTCAAGCGCCATCCAAAGAAGAAGAATGGATCAAGCCTATTGCAGATGGAAATTTGAGTTGGGAGCATGACATCTCCTATGCTTCAGATTCAGAAGAAGAATTAGAAAATTTGCAAAATAGGTTACATGAAGTGTCTACAAGGCGATGTGCAAGAATGACTAAATCACTTTGCCGTATAACCTCTAAGGCATGTAATTTACCTCACTATGATGGTTTGGGTGATATAAATAATTTTCTTGAAGAATATGAAGAACAAGTACTAGAATGTCAAACATTATTAGCCCTGGATATAGCCCTAAGAGATACTACTGCTAGATGGTGGGGTACACATAAGAAGAACATAAGAACTTGGAAAGAGTGCCAAAGGTTGATATGGGTAAGGTTTGGTTAGGTAGACATAGAATTGACAGATAAATATGATGGTCAAACTGATCGTAGAGAGGACGTCAAGCTTTGCATGACGACATGGAAAGAGATTAAATAAGAAGAATGGATGCATGAGTTCATCCATACACTAGAGACAATTCCTCAAAACTGGTATTTGGAAATAAAACTTCAGCATGGTACTGTGAGCTAGACATAGATGGTTGATGGGTTTATATTGACATTTAGATTTGAAGATAATTGTCCATATATATATATATATATATATATTTATCCCTTCAGATAGTTAAAAATAAGGTTTTTGAGAATGAAATTCCACTCACCTCGCAGCCTGATTGGGTTGCGCATCTACAGAATGTACTAGAATGCTACAACATCGTTGCAAAAGAAGATGAAGACCCTTGCAATATTGACATAGAAGAATATGAAGGTTACCACAAAGTGAATGGACCTGAAATAGAAATGACTGATATAACAAAGCCATTAAAGATAAAGAGGGTGAATATAGGGCCAAAATACGAGCCGAAGTTTGCAATAATAGGAGATTAGTGGGATGAAGAAACAATCAACAAAGTGATAAATATTTTGCGTGAATACTAGGAGTTATTCCCCACTAAGTTCTCAGATATGAAAGGCATAGTAGGGGACTTGGGAGTTATGAAGGTTCATTTGAAGCTTGATGTGAAGCTAGTTAAGAAAATGCCTTATAGACTGAATCAGAAATTTAAAGAAAAAGCGAAGAAATAACTTGAGAAAATGATAGCAGCTGGAATCATTGAACCTGTGGAAGAATTAGAGTGGGTAAGTCCTATGGTAGTACAAGAAAATAAAACATAGGGTGAAATCAGGATTTGTATTGATTTAAGAAAGTTAAATGATGCATGTCTACATGATCCATTCCCTACTCCTTTCGTTGATGAAGTGTTGGACAATGTAGGGGATCAGGAAGCCTATTCATTTATAGATGGATTTTCGGGATACCATCAGATTATAATTTCACCAAAGGATCGACATAAGATCAACTTCGCTACATAATTAGGTTCATACTAGTATACAATGATGCCTTTTGGGTTGAAGAATTCCCCTACCGTATTTTCAAGAGTTGTGGTCACAACTTTCAAAAAGTATATTCACAAGTTTTTGGAAGTATACTTCGATGATTGGAAAATGTTTGGGTTATTGAAGAAACATGTTGCAAGCTTAAGAATGATGCTCGACACATACATACAATATAAAATTTCTATGAATATCAAGAAGTGTATGTTCTGTGTACCTTTTGGTATATTACTAGGACACATTGTTTGCAAGAAAGGATTGATGGTGGATCCTGTGAAGATTGCTATCATTGTAAATTTACCTCCACCAAAGACAATTAGCAAGCTTCACACCACATTGGGACATTCAAGATATTACATAAATCTTATCAGACGTTAGGCGCATCTCATTGCGCCGATGGAAAAAATGTCGGAGAAAGATGTACCATTTCTATGGAATGAAGAGTGTTAAAAGAGCCTTGACACACTAAAGGAAATGATGGTAACTACCTATTTTTATTTTCCTAGAATGGAATAAGGAATTTCATGTTCATGTGGATGCTTCATGCATAATTTTAGGAGTGGTATTGGCACAACCTGGATCAGGAGAAATAGATCACCCCATAGCTTTTGCAATTAGGAATCTGTCTAAAGCAGAGAAGAACTATACAACTACAGAAAGGGAAGGTATAGCTATGGTATATGCATTACAAAAGTTCAGACATTATTTGTTGGGATCACATTTCAAGATGTTCATAGATCACTTCACACTAAATATTTGGTAAACAAGCTTGTTTTAGGAGGAAATATTTGCAGGTGGCTATTACTATTTCATGAGTATGAATTTGAAGTTATTTTTAAGCCATGAAGACTAAATTATAGACCTAATCATTTGTCAATGATAGAAATAGGAGAAGAACCAACAAATATAAATGATAATCTTCCTGATGCACAACTGTTTTTGATCAGAGTAGCAGATGAGCACTTCACTGATATTACTAAGTTCTTAACCACAGGAATGGCCCCTTCAGAATACACTACGCAACAAAAGAAAGAGATGGTAGTTAAGGTAGCATATTTTTCACTGATAGTAGGGAATTTGTATAAATTGGGACCATATGAAATATTGCACAGGTATGTTCCTAAGTACGAAAGACAGATAATTTTGACAGATGCTCATAGTGGCGTAGCTGGTGGACATTATGTAGGGAAATCCACTATGCAAAATTTTTTAAGAGCATGATTATGGTGGTCTACATTACACAAAGATGAAAATGAATACTTTTGAGCTTGTGATATCTGCCAAAGAATAGGAAAACCTTCAAGAAGGGATGAAATTCCACTAGTACCACAAGTAACATTGTAGGGTTTTGACAAATGAGCTATTGATTTTGTAGGACTGATCAATTCACCAGGGAAAAATACCCGTGCGAGGTATATAATCACTGCAACCGATTATCTGACTAGGTGGGCCAAAGCATAGCTTCTGAAGGACTACAATGAAAAAATTGCTGCAAAATTCATATTTGAGTATATTTTGTCCCTGTTTGGGTGTCCAAAGATATTGATGAGTGATCAAGGGTCACATTTTTTGAACCAAACCATTGAAGCATTACATGAGGAATTTCAAGTTTACCACCAGAAGAACACTCCTTATCATCCTTAGGCAAATGGAATTGTGGAAGCATTCAATAAGATTCTAGAGAATGCACTCACAAAAGTATGTAATGTGAACATGAATGAAAGGGATCTAAGGATTCTGGTGGTGTTGTGGGCATATAGGAAAACATACAAGAAACTGACATGACATACACCTTTTAGGATGGTATATGGACAAGAAGAAATCATGCCTATGGAGTAAATTGTGCCAAGTTTAAGAATTGAAGCCTTCACAGACATGGAAAACTCTTATATAATGGAAGAAATGATGGCATACTTACTTTCTCTAGAAGAAGACATGTTTATAGCAGGGTTTCATCAACAAGTGCAAAAATCAAGGGAGAAATCCTAGCATGATAGGCACATCAAGCAAAAGAAATTCCAGGAAGGAGACCTTGTACTTTTATATGATAGCAAATTTGCGAAGTTCCCAAAAAAATTTAAAACACATTGGTAAGGACCGTATATCATTAAGCACATCTCTGATGGCAGTGTAGTTTAGCTCACAAAGTAAAATGACTAGCTGATTCCAGGACAAGTGAATGGTAGAAATATGAAGGTATATAGGGATGACTCTATCCCTGGAGCTTCATGCTAAAATACGAAAGGAGAAGAGTCTTAGTGCCACTTGCAGCTGAAAATGGGCACTAGACTATAAACTACTTTTTATAAGGGAACTTTTCCAAAGGAAGATTACTGTGCAACATTCAAGAGTATCGAAGTTTGAACGAACCATGATGAAGGAAGGATTGTTGTGCCACAAGGGAAGGTTCATCAAAGTTTGCCAAAAATAAGACCATTCGAAGGAAAAATTTGTTGTTAAAAGGAAATTTCCGTTAAGAGGCACGGGAGAAACTTATTTATGAAGCACAACTTGTCGGATCTAGTGCCATATATACATTGAATGAGAAAGATCTAAGTTAATGAGGTTTGAAATTCAAATTCACTATTAAATCCATGTCTCGCTCCACATTTTACACTTTTCTATCTGAAGAATTCAGTTTGAGGATTTGCGACCAAGTGTGAGACAAGTGTGATGTTGTATTGATGAGAGAAGTTTCGAAGAGATTGCTAGAGAGTTTGCAGAGAAAGGACTAGCAGGCATCATGGAAGCCCAAACTAGTAAATCTGTAGCATCAAGTGTACCTGTGGCCCCAACACACGCAAGGTTTCCATGAAAGCAAGTAGCAACGAAAGAAAATCCACAAATAAGACAAGAAAATAGACCAACTGAAGCCTATGGAGTAGAGCTAAGGACATCCCCGAGAAAGAAGGTAGAAAAAGATCAACGAACAAAGAGCAAGAAGGACACAAAACCTGCGTAGAAGGCAAAGAAAATGGTGCAGTGGAAAGAACTAGAACAAATCTATGATAGTGAGGAGGAACTGCATACAGTGAGGAGGAAGCTGAAATACACCAGATGGAGACAAAGGGTGTAGAAATTCCATTTGTAATGCCACCATATTTTTCACCAAGGAAACTGGATGCGAAGATGATTAAATATCCCAAAGATGTGAAGTTCGACATTTTCACACCACTGCTACCAGAAAAAGTGCCATTTGAAGGAGAATTATTGGGAAAAATTCTGCAATCAAAGATGGAGGATTGGGACTTCAATGACTGAAGTAAGTATCCACAGTTCGAACTGAGCAAGTATATATAACAAGTATACTATCCAAAGAGTGGAGTTACAAGGTTGGAGCCATACTAGTGGGCTCAGGGATTGGAGAGACCGGGCTTGCTAAACATTTTAAACATGCCACACTTCGGTAGAAGCATGTCTAACACAACCTATGTTCGACAGTTGCTAGTATTAGTGCATGAAGGATGCCTCTGGCTAGGGAAGAGGATCTCAATTAATGAAATGTTGATAAGAAGGATTACAGGATTTCCCTACCACGGAAAGGACCCTGTTGAAGAGTTCGTTGGAAAAAACCATGACAAGGCAGTAGCACAAACCATGAAGGAAAAATACGAGCTAATAAAAAGGCCCCGAGGTTATGATATTAACTCCATCAACTATCAATGGATGCACTTCACCACACACATCTTAGCTGGAAATATAATGAAGAAGTGTAGAGCAAACAAATCCCCCGCGGTCGTGGTTTCCTTAGCTGCGTAGTGAAAAAATGGGGTTCAGTTCAACTGGGATGGATATTTATGCAGGAAATTTTGGAGGACTGTCGGGAAGCACAGAAAGAGGGTAAGACATTTCACTATGCATGGTTGATCTTGATCATCATGCTGTTAGCATGGAAGGAGCCAGAGGATTCACAATTTCCTCCATTCGAAGCAGATGTATGGGAAGCCGCACGATATGCTTGACTCTGGCATACTAAGGAGCCATCACGCGCACAATAGAACAAGATATTCTTTGTACTGTTGGACATGGACTTGCATGCATCCCAGGCTATCAACAAGTTTGTATGATCAATATTGCAATGAGTTTAAATCAAACTTTCACAAGATATATGTAAAGGCTTGGAAGGATATGATGGAGATATGGCATCCTTTGCCATATTTGGTTGCCAAACATGACCTTCTCGATATAATACAACACTGGTCAAAAGAGTGGAAGACTCTAACCATAGAAGATGTGAAGCAGGAAAGGACACCTGACAACATGCGGGTCCAAGTGGAAAGGACAAAGGAAAAGAAGCAGAAGAGATAGAGCCAAAGCAAGAATAGGGTACCAAGGACCCTCTTAGCAATGAAAATGCAGAAGAGGAATCATGTTCATCATCAAGAAGAGGATACATACAATGCCTATGGGGAGTGCAAGGAAGAGGCAAAACACGGAAAAATATAAGGGTGCAATACCACTTGTCCATATTGATGGGGACATCGATGAAATTGGAGACAAAGTCTAGGAAGTAACAACAAAAACATGGGACAAGATTGATAATCAATACAAAGTGCTCTTGGAAGATATTCAACAAGGTATTGCAAAGTTAAAGGCATTGCCGCGGACATCCAGACAACCAGAACAGATGGGTCAACCACTGCAGCTAGAGTGACAGATATAAAAAACATTTGGATTAAGGATTATGCAGATACTAACTGGAGCATTACAATTTGAATCAACCGATGAGAAAAGCAAGAAAAAGGGTGGGACCGTGTCAATATCAACATCGCTGCACTGCTAACCTAGACATTGCATGAGTTCCACCAAGGTATAACAAGTTAACTGCAGGAGAGAGAACAACACACTTCGTTGTTAAATATTCAAGTGGAGAAGGAAAGAGCTTCATTGAAGAAGGAGCTTGATCAACTGATTAAGGAAAGGGATGGAGCATGCAAACAACTATAATAGCTAGAGGAAGTCATCTCCAAAAATTGTAGTGAAGTTCCAGATGTAAAGGTCCATGAAGAAGAGTCATCGATAGAGAAGGCCATGAAGATCAACCTCGCAATAAGGGATTTAAAGAATAAGTTTGCAGAAATGAAGTTTGAGTATGAAGTAAAGATTACTGAGCTACAAAAGAGGCTGCGACCATTCACGCCACCAGAAGTACGTGAGAAGATGGAAATGGCTCTAAAATATGCACTGAAAGGCATCTTCGACAAAGTGGCAGATTGTGGCAAACTACTAGATGAAACTATGCATATTTGGACCCCATTGTAGGAGGATCCAAACATCCAAAAGATTGAAGAGGAGCTACAAACAAAGTAGAAGTAGTTGGAAGAACTTTGGGCAACTGCGAAGACCTTACCAGTCTCGCAAAAGCTCGCCAGAATTACTGAAGGAAAAAATCTTCAAAAGTAGATTGAAGACCTTCATAGAAAAGAGCAGATTTTGATAGAAAAGACTCAATTGTGGTAGGATGAGGCCCTCCAGCTCTTGCAGGCATTAGAAGATAGGCTTAAGGAGCTATGATAGAGGGATAAATAAGTGCTACAGAAGATTTCCGCGCCAACAACAGAGGCACTACTGGAAGAAGTGCGCCGAGAGGAGAAGTAGGTAAGAGAAATACTTCAACAATATAATGAGGCCTACATGAGCATCACATCAAAGATTCAAGGCACAACGAATAAGTGACTCAGGATGAGTCACATGTGAGTGTTGAGGGCCTGTTGGGTGCAACCCAACTTGGCCATATCTTGGGCAGATTTTGGGAAGAAATCCAAGTTTTGTGGAAGCGTGCAGTAGAAAGGATACCACAGAGATGAAGTGAATTGCACAACAGAGCAACAGAGCATGATGAAGACTATGCAACAAAGTCACCATGCAACATCGGGGCTTCACAGAGAAGCCCCTTCCTTTTTGTAAAAAACATTTAAATATTGTAAAATTGGCGGTTTTGAGCCACAATCCCTTGTATTTCGGAAACCATGGTATCAGATCCATGGTAATGTAATGATGTAAATCCCTCATGTAATAGTGTATAGAGGGATCAATAATAAATAAGAAGGCATGATGTATTAGATAAGATCTATGTTTATGTGATAATTTGGTGGTTTGTATTTTGGAGGAAAGGCGAGGCTCCACAACTATGTGTGCAGAGGCCTGGGTCTGCAGCTTCGTGCGCAGACCGTCTACAACTTAGTGCGCAAACACCCTGCAACTGTGTGCATAGGGAAGATCTATTTGTTATACCAAATTCATATGATAAGAAACAGTTCTTGTGGAGGTAGTCCCACATTGGGATGAACCATGATAAAACATGTCTCAGTGTTCATTTACTTATTATCTGCACTTTATTTTAGTATTTTATGATTTATGAATATTTATGTTATGCTCAGGTAATTAATGTAATTATGCGAAGTAATGTATAAGTGTGAAGTTTTTTATTAATGCAAAGTCATGTATAAGAGTTAAAAGCATAAATAAAATATGCGGGTGCAACACACAATATCCCTTAGGTTGCAGAAACCTGGTTCTGCAACCTCCCATAATCACTTTGGGTGAGACTGTGATCTGCTTGCAAGTCATTGCTGAGAGGGCCAGCGGTTGAGGGTTTTGTTGGTGCGTAGTACACTTTGAACTTGGGTTCAGCCCACCTAAGCTAGATGGAAGGAGATATTTCATCGACAAGGGGATTACACCGATTTGCTCACTTTAAGGCTTCGATCTTGATTTGATCAACTTTCTTAGTGGCCATGATGGAAATATGCTTTGATTTCTTGGAAATCTTCGCAGTGATTTCTTGTGACGGTGCCCTCCTTATCCAATTCCTGATACTCAGATGCTTCGTGTGTGAAAGACTGGGCTACTTGAAACCATGAATCCATGGTTTAATGAAAAATTGGCCAATCCTAGCGAATGTGCGTTTATACAAAGTGGTTTATGCTTGTGCATGGGAAACCCTGGAAATTGTGCTCTCTTTCTGTCTTGCTCCAAGTCCAAATCACTAGCTCTCATCGAAGGAGGGACATTTGAATTGTAACAATTATGGTCAAATTGATAAGAGAAAGAAATTCAATGAAATTTGCGACACAGACCAAAATTTAGTGACTTCTAATGTTCAAATATGAATGGGTGAATCATACATTTGGAAATAACATCACAATATTTTAAGTGGTTTATTTTAGTATTCCAAAATGATTACTGATGAGCCCCATTATTGCAACATGAATGTTGCAACTCCCAAGGCTACCAAATTAAATTATCAACCTAGGGTTCATTCAAACTTAATAGGTATCAAAACTATATGTGCAATATGCATTGTGTCCTTCTTTTGTTGATCTGATGCAATGAATACCATGAAGTCAAAGCCTAAACTAGTTGCAAAAAATGGGAATGTTACTATATTTGCAAGAAATGGAAATGATGCTTGCTCTAGTTTCATAAATGTAAAAATTAGGCTACTTGCAGAAACGTAAATTCTATGCTACTTGCAGGAATGTAAAAACTAGCCTAATTGTAGAATGTAAAAGCTGCATTGAAAAGGAAACCTAACCTATGCAATGAAAATAACAATGCTTGCAAATAAAATCCTAAAAGAAGCATGAATCAAAGAGAAATTGTCCTAGTCTACCTTTCATAGGAAAATGAGCATGAAATCAACCTATAATCATGGTATTTGAAGAGATGATATTTAGTTACAGAGTTCATTGGGCATTTCATGAGGCAATCCAGAAAATCATCATTGTGTCTTTAAATTCACAAATATGTCCACTAACCATAATTGTAGAGGTGAATTGCAATAGAGAAGAGGCATGTATTAAGAGGTCTTTGGTATTACTCAATCATGGTTTTGGAGTATAAGAGTCATTATTGAAGGATAGGAGGAAAAAATATAGCTTCAAGGACAATTATAGTCAAGTTTGGAGGGCTTTTATATAGTGATGCAAGATGCTACAAGATTGCCTTGTTTTGCTACAAGATTGGATCTGTGAGAATTTTGAGGGTGGAAAAGGTGATCTAAAGGTGGGAAAAGATAGTGGAAGATAGGAGAATGTTTTATGTTTCCCTTTCCAATATTAGTACCCTTCAGGAGCCCATCTTGCACAAGGAACAATGCACACGGTGGCCCTCAACAAACCAAAAATGTACTCTCGATGAATAGTGTTTTGGAGAAGTTGTTAAGGTATAAATAAGTAGATAGTGGTATAAAAAGAAGTTTAAATGACAATTCTAACCCTTCAAATCAATAATAGCACCTACACACCATAAAATTATTATGGTTTTATACTTGAAAGACTACATACCTAGTCTGCCAACTAGTCTGTCCTCTCAGTTATCTCACCAAAGACCAAGAAAATCGAATGCAAGTGAGATGGGGTAATTTTTTTTTATTAAGTATGATGTCCTAGGACTAAAATACAAGTAAAATCACTAAAAAATACCCTTTTTAACATGTTCTAAAAAATAGCAGAAAATTACTACTCCAAAAACTAGAAATTCAAGAATCATTGAGCTAGTTAACCTACCAAATGTTTAACCTAATCAAGTGAAAATGCTATGGGATATGATTTTTTATTAAATTGAATATTTTTAGGACTTAATACAAGTGGAATAAACTCGCAATAACCTCATAATAGCAGAAAATTACTACTATTTTGCTACAATAGACTTCTAGAAATTCTAGATTTGTGAACTACTAAACCAATACAAGTAGCTCAATGATGAATATGAATTTTCCAAGCTGTTTTAAGGAGGAATGATGCTTGAGACTCTACAAATAACCTGCAAAAATACTCACTTCAATTGTTTAACCAATATGACCTACACCAAACATGAATAGTAAATGCATAAATAAGAGATGCAAGTGAAAAAGACACTCAAAGAAAATAAAGAAATTGTACAAGAGGGCTATAAGGCTCTTAGGATGGCCAAACCCAGGGATACTTAGAGTACTATGAAGGAAAGCAATCTTTAAAAGTTAAAAATGGAACCAAACTTCATTATTTGAATAAATCCAAGTACATCCCTGTTAGAAATGAAAGTGGAGATGCTAAATAACAAGTTTTCTCCACAAGAAGACTAAGAAATACATGCCTCTAGAGGAAAATTCGAATTGGTACTTATACAAATTGATGGGGAATCATTCTCCTTGAAATAAGGCAACTTTCCCCTCAAAAATCCGTCAAAAAGTGGATCTGGTTCCCAATAGGAGGAATCTTCATATAATGATAGGGAACATATTCCTAGATTTTCTCAATCAGTGGAGCTCCATTTTTTTTCAATAATTTCATAATATATTGTTCATTTATTATCTAATATTGGTCCATCATGTAGTAGGTATAAAGTACCTATATTATCTCATTCAGAATTTACTCAATATTATCTCAATATTCTGCAAAAATAAATAATATTAGGCGCATAATATGCAATTATCTCTAAACCTTCCTAAGAACATACTAAAGTTGAAAAAACATTATTAAGTGTGGAAAGAGAGATTTAATATAGCCTTCATGCACCTAAGAAAGGTTAGATGGGACTTAATTTGTGTCTAATTTGGAAGCCCATCAATCACATGACATCTTCATGAACGATACAATGTTTCCATGGGAATTGCCTTATAAGAGTGGTCTTCTTCTTCTATAGACTAGAATGTAGTTGCAACCAATATATAGTTCGTAAAATTTATTGAAGAGATATTTGGGAATCCTAGTATGAAAATGTAGTTCATTTATAGTGAATTAAGCAACAACCATACATTGAGTTGTTAGCAACTTCCTCCTTGCTTTGAATGCATTTATAGCTGACCACTACTTTTTGAATCACAACACTGCAAAGTATCATGTCTATAACTTAGACAAGGTTTGAAAATGCTCCCTTGCAGGATATTAGGGAAAAATGTTGAATAGTGTTATGAGGGACTTTTATTATTAATAAGGAGGGTGTGACTCAACACTTCACAATCAACAAATAACATTGAGATTCAAAGAATAACACATCTCAATCTAATTTTTGGTACATAACCTTTATTAGTTTCAAGTTCTGTTTACATTCTTTTGAGTTACGATTGTTTAACATTGTTTGAGCTATTTATTTGTTCATAAGTTCATTTATACTTTTGTAAATAAGTGAATTTTTGGTCGAAGCCGATACTCTTAATTTTTTGAGCTTGAGTTATTGTAAAACGACTCAAATTACTAATGTATTAGAGTTACTAAAAACTTTAATCCTCTCTATTGTTTATAACACAATCTAAATCAATAAGGAAACCCTCTCAGACATTCAAACTTGTTTCCAAAATGCACAAGGCTCAATTGAGTTTTTGCAACTCGAATCTCAACTCTAACGAGATAAACTACAACATAAGAGTCATGATTCTAAACTGGGTATTGTCCAAAACAACTTCCTTTTTGACTCTAACTCTCATCAACAGTCATAAATTAATTAGATTTGTGAGGTATTTTTAGGAGTAGATTTGCATAAAGATGTAGAGGTTCAACTTGCACTTCCCAAGTCCATCATCAAACCTTGGGAATAATTTGCTAATGATAGGAAAATAACTAGTCTTGGATATGAAAAGGATGAGTCCTTTCATATTCTAATCTATTCTAGGCCCATCTAGTTTCATAGTGTTGGGCTTCTTCATGATGATTCATTTTCACTTTCTTCTGTTCCACAAATACAACAAATTGTTAAATGCCAACATTGTGATTGAGTTGCCATGTGAAATATCAATATTTTTATCTTCACCCTTGTGATCATTATGGTAAGATCACTCATCATTCAAACATATGTTCCAGAAACAAGACTCATACAAGAAAAAAATTCACCTTGGATGGATCACTTCTTGGAAATGGACTTCAACAACCAAGAAGATATACCAGTCATACCATAGAATTTTTTCTCAAGTATTAAATAGTAGTGCAGTGAATATTTCTTCATATTATCACCTTGTATTTGATATGGGGGGATTTATGGTTAACTACTTGCTACTAGAGCCACATCTTGAACTAGAACGAGCTACTAGAGCCTAGATCTAGGGACAACCATATATAGATTTAGAGTTGTAGCTAGAGATAAATATATGCTTCATGAGCATGATTTTTCGTTGGTGGCCTACCTCAAATAACCACCCGCAAAAGAATTTGGTTTCCACTACATCATTTTATGACATATTCAAACCGAAATTAGTTTGTGGTAAACTTTAAACCAACATTAGGGAGCATTTCCACTAGCAGAAGAATTCAACTTCTAGGTAGATTTGGAAATGTTCTAGGAACTACTTTGAGCTTTTGTTCCAAAATTGGTTGTCAACCTTAAACCATCACCATTAGAGACCTCAAGTTATCCCATCTCATTTGGTTTGCAGTCTTCATTAAACCGCTTTCTACCTCTTTTGGTTTGTGGACTTCATTACACCACATTTTTCAGATAGCAACTCTAGCCATTGATTCCCATGCATTCTTGCACTTTAGCTCTCTTCTTGGAATCATATAAACCCCTTCAGATTAAGGGGAAAATATTGGACATCTAATCTGTCAGGATTATGATGATCAATTAATGCATGTCCAAGAGACCTTAGAAGTTAAATCCAATGGTTTTGATGTTGTATTTATATGTATAATATATTTAATGAAAGTGGATTTTACTCCCATTCTTTCTTTATGTCTGTGCATTCCAATAAAAACATCACTTTAGAAGGAATTTCCTTAGAAATGGATGATCAACACATAAGGATTGTGATTCAAGAATGCTGTATGGAAAAAACAGTAAATAAAGACTTCAAGAGATTGGATAATATGCTTATTTCTTGCCTGTGCAAAAATGTAGGAAATATGCTTGAATGGGGATCTGGAGCATATAATCGTGGTCATCAAAGTAGTAAAAGTGTTTTCCATTGCAAGAAGAAGGGAAAGTATTATACTTTTAGTTTCATTAGGGGAATTTTGAGGTCTAAAATGGGCCTCCTAAGGAAAATAATAAAATAATAGTAAAAATAATAAAATAAGAGATGATTTTTTTAAAAGAAAAGAAAGAAAACTACATTTTTATTTGTATTTTTTTTCTCATCTCCTTGTAGATTTACTCAAATTTCAAATGTACACTTGTTGGATGCAAAATTAGATTTCACATCCAATGAGTACACACTCTACATATTTTTTAGTAGATCCACGTTGAGAAAAATCAAAATACTTGAAAAGATGTGCTGAAACACCTTTTCATGTATTTTGATTTTTTCTCGATGTTGATCTACTCAAAATTATGCAGAGTAGGTACTGGTTGGATGCGAAACCTAATTCTGTATCCAACAAGTGTACAAACTTGAAATATGAAAAAACATATAACAAGGTAAGTAAAAAAAGTTTTCTTATTTTCCCTCGAAAAGATTTCTCCCCTAGGGATGACATCTCATCTTGAATTCTATTGGTTCTCTTAAAGTTGATTTTATTAGTACATATTTCATTTTGAGGCCCATTTTTTACCTCAAAATTCCCTGTTTGGCATGTTTCTTCTTGAAAAAATTGAGAAGACCAAGAAGAAGCATAAAAGGTATACTAAAAAGATTCCTTCTTGAATAAACAACAAAATCCTCAAAGAAAGTCTGTATGTTATAATTTTCATATGCCCGACCATTGGGGTACATAAATACCCCCAAAAAAACTCCAAATCAGATCTAGATACATTATTTGCTAAGCAACTTGAACCAAAATGGTGGGATCTAAATTATTTTTCACCCATTGATCATCCTGAAGGCAATATAGGCTTCCTTGATCCTTCTGAGTTTTCAGAAGAAAATGACTATTATTTTGAATCCTCTACAGATTCCTCAAATGAATCTAGTGACCCAGAGCTGCTAAATTTGGAGGGTGAAAGTGAGCATGAATACTCACCTAAACAAGAATTTTATTTTTGCTTGTTTAATTTTTATATGTTCACCCTATAATAACACAAATATCCTGAATTAAGGATGAGGAAAATTGATGAAAAAATCAGATAGACTCCTACATGGAAGTGTGTAGAGAGAGAGAGAGAGAATCTAAGAGATGTGAAAGATTAATTACTAAGGAAATTAGCATCTCCATATTTTTCATAGTTTGCCAAAAATAAGTTCCATAAAGGAGTTAGCATAAAATATGCTCCTGTAGAATTATATATGGAACATAAGACATGCCAAAAAAAAAAAACGAAGCTTCTGAAAGGATAAAGAAAAGTATCTAAAGTTGCAAATTAAAGAACAACATAATATATTGAAGAAAGTAGTTGATGCCATTAAAGAATTGAAGACTAAGATCAAACATATAAGAGTAGAAAGAAACATATCATGAGGCAATGAGTTGTCTAGAATATTTGAAGAATATGTGCATGCATAAATTGGCCACAAAAAGAAATATTCATGTGAAGAAAATATAGAATAATAAAAAAAACCTTAAGACTCCAAAACTCATATTTAAATCAAATAGAAGAATGACATCAGTTAGAACCCACCTTATTGGATTTAGAAGGATCAAAATTTTATATCAAGATAATGTTTTTCTAGCAAGAGGTAAAACCATATGAGATTGATTTCTTCGTTGATTATGGATGTCAATTATTTTTTTTGAGAAAAAGAGTGATTCCAGAATTCTATTGGGAGCATCCTGCTATCAAAGAAAGAGCAGTAGATGACATAAGTGTAGAAATACAAGGCCAAACAAAACATTTCCTGCTAAAGGTAAGAAATCATCATTTCCAACTCTCTTTCCATTGTGTTCATCAAATGATAGATTATTGCATATTAGGATCAAAATTACTTTAGTTAGTTGATCATGTTACTGTAGGTTTTAACCCTGTACAGAAATTACCTGCATACGAATTCTAAAACACAGAAAATAAACAATGCGAGAGAATAACACATAAAACACATATACATAGAGATTTTCCCCTGGATCTCAAAACCGGGACTACGAAATTGACTTTTCATTATATTCCTTTCAATGCTACAATACATATTTATACATGCCAAAGAATCCAATATCGTGGACCGAAAACCATCGCGTCCAAAGCCATGGACCGAAAACTATCGCATCCAAAACCATGTGCTCCTGGGTATATGCATTGCGCTGCTTGAAACCGCCTCCAACTCCCTCAAACACTCACAATGCACACTCACACCTTTTGCAACGTTTCTCCAAGGCTTGGATTAGCTCAATGCCTTTGATTTTGATGAAAACTTGTATATATAGCTTTGGAAGTGATGGGTTAGATTTTTGCCTCCTCAAAAACCCATTTTTCTAATGTTATGTTTTGGCACTTTTTCACTGACTTTAAAACACACTGATTTTCACTTTCCCTTTGAGATTTTAGTCAAATGATGAAATTTTTGGCACTCTTTGTAGGATTGCAGGTAGACATTTGGCCACAGAAACCATGACGCATTTGAAGAAAATCAACAGGACGACTTTTTTGAAAATTTGTCATAAATGACACTGTTGACTTTTCTTCAAAACAGAGTTTGAAGAAGAGTGAAGTCTATCCACATGACGATGAAGCTCTCTGACCATAACTGTGTAAGGCCCATTCTAGCCTGCATGGCTTTACTGGACATGTTCAAAGACCAAATTGATGAATCCCTAGACCTAGACATAGAAAATGACTTTTGTCCTTAAAGGACCAACCTTGACTGTCATGGACTTGATTGATTATTGACAAAAAGACCTGAGCTGCAGGAGCGGAGCATGGGGGAATGACTACCATGACCTTCTCATCGATTATGGCATGCCCCTGCAGAATGCACTGGGTGAATGGAGCGGACACCAAAAATGAAATGCATAAAGAGTTTTGATCTCTGACGGAGGACTGACCAGACTGACTCTAACATTGGCTCCAATGGGGGATGGTAGCTCCTCGGAGGTGCCAAGAATAGTAGATCTCTGGAAGAGCTAGACAATGCCTTTTGTCCATTGGGCTATGGAGTCATTATTTTGACAAACCGCACAAGACTCTGACTCATTTATTGACTGAAACCTGACTCATACTGACTTAATTATGGAACCAACATGACTGAAAAAACTGACTCAATGCAAAAGGAAATGAATCATGATTGACTTAACTAAAACTAGAACTTACAAAACTTGTTTCAATGGCAGCAGTCCATCAAGATTCGAGCGTTTCAAATCATGATGACAACCACCTGCGTACTAATGCAATATGTACAATCATGTGTAATGTGTCTTCCAATGTAACCAATCCAGTAGATGCCTCCTTGATTGATTCTCCTGATCAGATCTTCTGGTCAACAACAGATACTGGTAACTGGGCCTCCAAAAACATAATTGATCATGATCTCCTTCATCATTGACTACTGCAATAATGACCTTCATTGATCTCTGCAACAAATATGCCATTGGATCATGAAGAACATAAGGTCTTTCCTCTTGCTGAAGATATAAGGTGTCGTTTTCTTGTTATGCTGATCCCTTTTCATAAATAAGGGTAGGTTCCTGGTCTTCAAACAATTCTGAACAAGTAGATGAGCAGATTTCCTCTTCAAAGAGCATTTCAGAACATGAAACATAGGAAGAAGAATCTGAAATGGAATCCTGAATGGTCTGGTTTGCTAAAAGTCTAAATACATTGTAGATCATCTTCATATGATATGACAGGCAGATTGTCTTTGCATCCATCAATCATGAGAAAAGAAACTTCAAATGATTCTTGAAACCCAACACAATCTTTTATATAATCTACCACAAATTCACCCGGATATTTTTCACTTACTTGAACAAAATTCTCGTCTTGCTGTTCATGAGTTGATTGGACTACCTCTTTATGAAGGCTTTGTTCTGATGACATGAGAACATTTGGATTCAAAACTCTATTTTCTTCATTGCAGGTGATTTTAACAGTAGAATTCTCTTTCATGGGACTTAGTACAAGGTTTTCTTGGTCACCATAATCCGAATCTGGATCTGAAAGGGTTGACTTAACATTATCACATTCTGAAAGTAGAACTGGACTTCCCTGCATGCTGTCTTCTTCTATGGATAGATCCGAAACGACACTTTTTCTTTCATCACTTTCAGCCATATGGAATTCTTCAACCTGTTGATCTATAAAGCTGTTCACCGGACTGTCATCCCTTTCAAAAGAAGAAGAAGTTTCACCAACACTTTCTTGACCATGTGCACTGCAAATCCGCTTTACCTTGAGGTGGAACATAACCGTGCAAGAGTTGATCTATCTCGTCTTCATACAAAGGAGATAAGACCTTTTGTTTCCTTTTGCTCAAACAGTGATTGTCTTCATTAATTTCAAGTGAAGGTGTATGCAAATATTCCTCATACTGCTGATCCATTTCATGTAGTTCCTGTTGACTGTCAAGGTGCAAAATTCTTTCATCTTCCACTGTACTACAATCTTGATCATGCTACAAATTTTCATGATCGTCTTTACGCTACTGAAAGGGACTTTCATACAAGGCTTCCATTATCTCATCATCCATAAAATTATCATCCTCATAGTATTTTTCAAGGCTTTCAATAAAAGTAGAAGCATGTTTACAACAATCATGAACTAGATTCAATGATGGATAAGAGTCTTTATATCTTTCAATGAACAGGGCATGAAAATCCTTTAAACAGTAAATACAATAAGGCGGAAAATTTTCATACCAAGATTGGGCTTCACCTTCCAGAGTGGCTAGGAATATCTTCATTAAGAAATCTTCAGGAAAATCAACCTGGAACTTGCAAATATGCATGTGAAATCGGACTAGATGTAAAGCAGTGTCCTTCTTACCATCATCTTTAAACGTAGGCAGATTCCTTGACCAATCTACCTTCAGAATTTTATTTGGAAAACCTGGGATGTGATCTCAGCTCATGGGAGCGTATCTTCTTGCAATCTGCTCCATTTTAAAAAATCTCAAAGCTACTGATCCCTTTGCAGTGGAGTCAGCATGAAGCACCGGTTGCTGGATTCTTCAGTGAAAGGAGTCGCTAGGTGAATGATTTCAGCCGTCTTCTTATGTATGATCGTTGTTCACCATCAACCATCAGATATGAGCTTGATAGATGTACTGGGGCAAAATAATCTTCAAGCAAACCATTTTTTCCCCAGTGGAGTCGCCACTATGTTAGCACCTAAATCTACCTTAGGCTGAAGGAAGGCAAAATTCAGGGTAACCACAAACCACGCTCAGTGTGGTAGCTAGCCCTACCAGAATAGGAGAGGGCTCTCTCCGAGTCACTCACAGCAGATAAGTAAACAAAATGGTCTGAGATGACTTACAGTGAAATATGGATCTTAGGCTAGTAAGTAATCATGGATACAAGAAATGATTTTTATGAATGACTGTGTTTTTGGGATGGTATGGGACCAATGGACCTCAATGAATAGAGAACTTAATACAAAGGCACAGATTACTTCGTGAGGCAAGATAGGCGGAAAGCCTAGAAATTTAGTTTAAGATAGTGTGGAATGGAGAGATTGATTAAGAGGGTGAAAAGGGCATGGACAACATGAATCCTTTTCAACAAAAGAATGAACACTGAACATGAAAATTTCCCACAGGCAGAGCAATAAAATTGAATTCTACCTTAGCTAACTTAGAAAACTTCACTGGAAATGAATATGAAATGAACTAAGAAACATAACAAGATACATATGAAACATAAGAGACACATTTTCTACACTCAAAACCACATGAATCTCATGAAACAGAGCCATTGCCTTTCATTAATCCTCTGTAAAAAATATACAATGCAGAAACAGAGTTTCTTTCCCACAGTCTCCCAGAAGTTACCAGCCAACCAACCCTTTGCAAATAGTTTGCATACAATATATAGAATGTGCCATGAAGAGATAGAACGCCCAATTGTTGGGGAGTTACTCGAATCATTACAAAATGAAGGTGGAGAGCCAAACATCAGCTACATGTGCAGTGCCACAAACATGACAAATGGCTTGGGTGACCCTTTGCCTTCCTTTTCCACTTGGATAGATGCCCATCTGTAGTGAAAATACTTTAAATTCCACCTTTGGTGCTGAAAAAGTGAAGTGTAGATGATCGGGCCCAGTTTGGAGAAGTCGCGAATTGAAATTTCGCGAAACAGAAGCAATTTGGGCCTTTTTTCCTATATGCGCAGCGCCCTTTTCTGTATGCGCCGCGCCAATTTGAGGCCAGTTTTGAGGCACTTATAGGAGTCCAAAATGTGCCCAAGTGTGCTTGTTGGAAAGCCTATCTTGTCTACTTTCCAACCCAAGTGTAATTTTTGAATTTGGAGCTCATTTCCCCCTCCAAATCTTCATTCTCCCAAGACTGCTTCCTGTGTGACAAAATAGGGGCAGTGAGGCCATTTTTTTGGGTGTTTTTGACCTCCTGGAGACTCAAATCATGCCCAAATTTCTTGCCCGAGTGCCAGTAGTCGTGATTTTGCATGATGAATCCAAAAATGCAAACCATTTCTCAGTTGGAGCTCCCAATCCTACGCGTCGCGCCAGTGGCGCGACGCGTATAGAGAAAAAACCTGTGTTTGTGCCAAAAATTTCCATATGACCAAAATTGTCCCAAATTTCTTGAAATTTGGGTTGGAGGTTCTCTTAGAGGCACTATGCTGGGTCACAAAAGATTCAGCCAAGATTCGAAGCCGATCTTGCTCTTTTGCCTCTTTTGTTGCTCTGCTCAATTTGGCCTTCAAGCTCCTTATCCGGGCCTTTGCACCCATGTTCCATGCCTTGTAATGACAAGCCATCCTCCTCAGTAAGGTTTTGTCTCTATTGGCCTTCTCCAGCAGTCTCTCCAGGTGGATATTGACCCGCTCTAACCATGACTCACGGTCATTTTTGATCTCTTTCTCAAGGTAGTGAGCTCGATCCTCCTTTGCTGGGCAGCTTGTCGATTCTCACGGATGCTTTGTAGCTCCATGTTTGCCTGCTAGTCCTCAAGCTGCTTGTTCCTCTGCTCTAGATACTTGATGATCCATCAGGCCCTCTCCACATTTGGTATCAAGTCTTGGATCTCCGTGTCCTGCTCCTGAATGGTCATCCTAAGTTGGGCATTTTCTGCCTCTGCCTCATCATCTTGAATGAGGATGACATCGGTCTCCTGTCCACCTGATGGCCCCTCATCATGCACGATATTCTTTCCCTTGTCCAGTACCTTTGTCGCTGATGCCGGAAGCGAGGCCCCTTCCACCCTGGGTGGAGATAACACTCGCTTTGCTGCTGCAAACAAGTGCCTACTTCCTCTCTGATATGTAACAAAAACTGGCATGGTAGTGGTCTCATGGTGCTCATGCTGATGAGAAGGACCACCCATCTCTTGCTCTAGCTCTGATAGTACCTGTGATGTGTTGAAGAAGTCACAGGAGATGAAGTCCTCCCAAGCAATGCCCTACAATCCCAACTGATGATCTACCAAAATCTGGATAAGAGCAAAGTGATACACACTGTTAAGCTGCTGCTAAGGGGTCTTATGCAGCATGAAGGTGTTCATCCTCTCTATGTTCCTGCATATGAAAAATGGGAGGTTCATCATCCTCACCCTGGTAAAGTGCATGAGAAACATGATGTGATATGCATATAGTCGAGAGAACCTCCCCTCACAGCCGAAGTACTTCATGATCAAT
>APFE031414799.1:0-43424 GCA_000404065.3 Pinus taeda | reverse complement strand
TCTTCATACTCGCAGAACCACTCTCTATGGGGAGTGAAGTGAAAGGATGCACCTGAGTCAATCAACCATGCCTCATGATCTACATGTGTACTTGAAGAAGCCAAGTACACATACCCACCTTCATTTGAGGTGGTTTTCACCTCTGTAGAAGGAGCATCATCAGATCCCTTTCCTTTGTCAGGAGCTTTAGATTTACAGTCCCTTTTGTAGTGCCCTTCCTTTCCACATTTATAGCACATCACCTTTACAGGTTTCCATGGAGATTTAGATCTCCCTCTAGATTTAGATCTCCCACTCGATGACTTATTTTTGTTTCTGTTCTAGGATCCTCCTCGTACATACGAGGCATCACCATTCTGGTTCTCCATATTTTTCCGTCTCATCTCCTGCCTCAGTAAGGATGAGACTATTTCATCAAACTGCAAGGTAGTTGCATTGCTACCTATTACAATAACCAGACTATCCCACGAATCTAGTAGAGAACACAAGAAACTGATGCACTTATCTTCATTTGAAATTTTAATATCAACAGATAATAACTGACTTACCACATTATTAAATGGGTTCAGATGCTCTGTCACCTAGTCTCCATCTTTCATCCTCATGTTACACAACTTTTTCCGTAGGAACAATTTATTCACCAGAGATTTAGATTGGTACAAAGTCCCTAACTTGTCCCACTAAGCCTTAGCCGTAGCTTTCCTTGATACATTCAACAATACTAAATCTGAGACACACAATCGTATTATGCTCTTTGCCTTCCGATCCAACTTCTTCCATTCTTCATCGGACACTCCCGTTGGTTTAGTACCTGGATTTACCACAATGCACTGATCTTTATCCACCAACAGATCCTCCATCTTGAGTTTCCACAACTCAAAACTCTGACCATTAAATTTCTCGATCCCTATCTTTACACTCTCGTCATCTTCTTTCACCATGAGAATCAATCCTGCAGATCTCCCACTGAACATGGTCTACCACAGGCCCGAGTGAAACCCCTCAACAACAAAGGCATCCCCTTGAAGCCAAAACAACTCTCACACTAAATGTAGGTTTTTAACCCCGTATAGAAATTACCTACATACGAATTCTAAAACACAGAAAATAAACAATGCGAAAACATAACACATAAAACACATATAAATAGAGATTTTCCCCTAGATCCCAAAACCTAGACTACCAGATTGTTTTTTCATTATATTCCTTTGAATGTTACAATACATATTTATACATGCCAAAGCATCCAATACCATGGACTGAAAACCATCGCGTCCAAAACCATGGATCGAAAACCATCGCGTCCAAAACCATGGATCAAATACCATCGCGTCCAAAACCATGTGTGAAAACCATGCACAAAACCATAGGTAGCTCCACCCAACCTAATATAGGGTCCAATTTTTTTTCCCCGGGGCATTGCCCTGGACCTCGTAGAGGGGGGCTACCTGCCACCCTCCCGCTGCGCAAACGGCGCAACGAAGGGGGGGCTCTGCTCCCCCTCTAACCCCCCGGTTAACTACGTCAGCTAGTCGTGGAAAGAATATAACAAAACCCAACAGTTACCATAAATAAGAAAGAGAAAATGTTTGAATTTCATATTGAGGGAACAAAAGTAAAGGTCCATTTTCTTTTAAAAGGTAGAAGTTAAAGCATAGAAAAAGAATAAACTATGAGGCTTGAGAAACACTGATTACATCCAATGATCTAGATAAAATGGAGAGAAGTGTGCTTTATACTCAAGCCCATGCATAAGTCTTAGTTCCCATCAAAGAAAAGATTATGAACGAATGTACCTTTGAGACTCATAATGTTTTTTGGCATAGGGAAAAGTATTACGTCTCTCTTCCATATGATCCCCTAATTAAAGTATGGTCACAAAAAGCTTCAGTAGCTTTAATGAGCCCCTTAGAAATAAAAACTTTCCTAGAAGAAATAGATGAATTGCTAAGAAAAAGGTCTCATAGATCCCTCCAAGAGCGCATGGGCATGTAGAGGATTTTAAGTTAATAAGCACTTTGAGTGGAAATGAGGGAGGTTGAGTACAACTATAAGCCTCTACATAAAGTTCTTCATGATATCAAATATCTTATTCCAAATAAAAGTTCCTTGTTGCAAAGAAATAAAGGGAAGACCGTCTTTAGCGAATTTGACTTAAAATATGGATTTTACCAGAATGGCATAGTTCCAGAAGACAACCATAAAATTGCATTTGTATTCCTCCATGTGCGCTACTAGTAGAAGGTTATGCCATATGGGTTGAAAAACTCCCCTAGTGAATTCCAAAAAAGAACGGAAGGCATCTTCAAACTCTTGGATTATTGTTTATATTGATGACATACTGATATGTTCTAAGAAATTTCAATAACACTTGGAGCATTTGCCACTGTTCCATGATATAGTGTTAAAAAATGGATTAGTCTTATAAAATACTAAAATGGATATAGACAAGACAGATTTATTTCCTAAGTCTCAAGATTACAAGAGGACAAATTCTACTACGAGAACATATTCTAAAGTATTTCAGTATGTTTCTAGATTCATTAACTGATAAAACTCAAATTTAAAGGTTTTTGGGAATTTGTATCTACATCAAACCATTTTTCAAGGGCCAAGCCAAATATATATTAATATTCTAGCAAAGTTTGAAAAGAAATCCCCCTGCATGGTCTCCCACGATGAACAATAGAGTGAGAAGAATAAAAGAAAAAGTTAAAGAATTGCCTCCACTGTCTCTACCAACTAATGAAGGAAGATGCATCAGAGAAACAAGTGCTTCAAATAGCACATGGGCAAGAGTTCTACTCAAGGAGGTTGATGGTAAAGAATAAATATCCTCATATGCACCAAGTTCTTTCCACAAAGTAGAGTTAAATTATCCTTCTAGACACAAGGAGTTATTCGTTGTAAAAAATACCATCCATAATTTTGGGTTTTATTTAAAACCTATTCATTTCCTTATTAGATTTTATTTAAAAGTCCTACCTAGAACATTAAAACATGATAAATTAATCATAGAAATCCATCAAGAATTCAAAAATGGGCTCCTTGGCTTGATAATTTTGATTTTAACATAGAACATAAGCCAGAAAGATTAAATTGCTTATCTAACATGCTCACCAAAGAAGCAAAATTTGCAGATCTAGCCATGTTCACCAAAGAAAATATGGACAAGGGGAAGAAACCAATGGAATGGGAAGGAACATGTTCAAAAGAGGAAAATGCCAACAGATGCAAGGTCAAAGAAGGAAAATTGAAAAGGATTCAATTGTTTAACAAACCTGGATTGGACCAAGTGGTATTTGAGTTATTCAACAGGGGAAGAGATGAAAATGAGTTGTGCACAAGCTTCGTTCAAGATATTAAAGCATCTCCACTCCAAATATAGATTTTGGAACAATGGGAGTAGAAAGATGGCATTGGCATTGTCCATAGATCAACAAAAGTTGAAGTTGAAATTGGAAAATATGCCAAATATATGCAAATAAACTATGATGACTCAAGAATGTGTTATTGTGATATTGGTCCATGACCAATTACATGGGACATTATTGATTCATATTACAGTTGGTAAGACAAAAAAGAGAGGTGGCCATTTGTGCAGACACCAAGAATTTGGTTCGAAAGCCATGGATAGGGTGGACAAAAGTTTTAGTTGAAAAGTTCATGCCAAGAGAAAATTAGGGTTGAAAAGGAGATCAATTTATTTTGAATGTCCAAAATGAATTAATAAGAGTTGCATAATCACAATTATGGTTGAAATTCAAACTGAAATTTACAAGCTGTGAAGTTTCCATATCGAATCCTCTGGAAAGAGTGTTGATTGATGAAGCACTAAAAAACCAACACATTGAGATAGTTGGTATTTATTGAGAAGAAGTCTGCTACATGTTTAAAGCTAAGACATCATACAAAGGAGAATTTATAATGACCAAAGATCATCCACTAAAGAATTTCTAATGACCAAAGATCATCCACTAATGGTGGGTACTATGATAGGGAGATTCCTCGTTGATTACCTTTTCCTAGCACCAAATTATATGGATTCTCATGATCCATATCTGTCAGATGACATCATGTCATGGGAAGAGCTTCACAACCTTGAGAATTAGTTGGAGGCTTAAAACCACCTAAAAACACCAATATCTAGTGCATAATCAACATGAAGCATCACATATCCATAATCCACTTTATAGTACTCTGAGATGTCATCCATGAGAATCTATTACTTTATAATACTCTAGTGGTTCCGTGGGTGGCAATACACCCCACTTTGTAGTACTATGGGTGACAGTGAACTCCACTTTGTACGCTGTCATGGTCAGGTTCAAGTCCCCATATGTCGCAAGGCCACATAAGGGACGAGATAACATAGGGTAATCCCCTCACACCTTGAATCTTAGTACATCACTATAAATAACTTTAGACTTATAGGTGTTAGTTTTAAGAACCAATTGAACTGACTAAAGTATTATAAAATCCTGAGAAGAAAATCATTTGAGGCGTCGAGAGTCAAAATCTAGAGCTACGAAAATATGAGTATGCTCTCTTCTTACACCTTGTGCGATCTGGAAGATAAAAAAAGAACTAGCCTATCTGCTCAAGTCTGAGAGTAAGTTGAGTCTATGTGTATGCTCCTTGCACCTAATACGATCTGGAAGATAAAAAACAAGTTGAGCTAGTTCCTATTATTATATGTTAAGTCACAAAGTAAGAAATAAAATATTGATGTAAAGTTGATGTAAACCATGTATGCTTTTCCAAATTGGACAACACTATCCATATTGTCGTCTCATAACTGTTTGGGAATCTCCACGATCATAATTACTTTCGGAACATGCCAAAAAGATGATAGTACAGTAGCATTGTTTAGTACATGGATTCCATTTCATATATTCCACGCCGTTTTTACACAATGCATGACACATGGTCAACAACTTTAATGGAGAAGTTACATCATACATTGAATTATTATTTTTCCACAAAAGGAATAAAAGTAGATGAATAAAAGGCTGTTGCATATACCTGAATTATTATTTGCCTTTTAAGAAACGGATATACCTCGTCTGCAGCTATTGGTTTTGTCCTCATTAGGACCTCATGAGTCCCTCCCTACCAATCATATGGGTATAATTTAGGGGTCCTATAAAATAATGGGTAATTAGCAGTCCAATTTGCATTTCGAGGAAATATTTTGTTAAATATTATTTATTGAGAAGCGTTACCTATATTCTTTGGAGGGGAATGAATCGAGAGGGATGGAAATATTGAATATTTAAATTTTAGTATATTTAAATAGTTTTTAAAGATGTAAAAATATTGATATGGTTATTTATTTATTTATTTTTATTAATAAATGGTGTAAGAGTATGTTAGAATGATGTGTAAAACATAGCAAAATAATAAAAATGTGGTGAAGAAGGTGGGAATATTGGTATATGAGGAAGGAAGTTGACATGCGTGTACTATACATATAAGAAATTATGTATATGAAGAGTTTAAAAATGATATATGTGGGAAGTTGAAGGGTTGTTAAGGTGATGGATTGGTCATGTTAAAAATTGGAGAGGATAAATTATTGTGAGGAAGTGATGAGTTGGTTGGTAATGAGATATGAAGATCAAATAGAAAAGGAATAAAAAAGTTATCCCGAAAAAGAGTAATGGAAAGAAGTATAAAGTATTTGGGTTATATCTAAGTGATGAAGTTGAGTTTGGAAGCATAATATTTTGTTGGAAAGAAAATATATTTGTTCTAAAGTTTAAGGTTGGGAATTTTAAACAATTTGCAATAGTTTCAAGTTGACTCTTATAGGTTGGCTTGAGGAAAAAGAATTAGAGAATAGGTTGCAAAGCAAATAGGGTTCAAGGTAACCTTGAGTTAGAGTGAAAATTGATAAGAAATTGCATGTTACACTAATTTCATATTAATGAGAATGAGTATCCCTTTATGAGAATCTTTATTGTAACTTGAATTATGTCATTATATGGTTGTTATTAATTATATTCTTTCATAATTGATATCATAGATCCTCCATAATATGAGGACATATTAGATATAAAACCTTTTATGTATAACTTCTAACAAATGAGGAAAAATTAGAGACATGGGCTATGGGAAAATAAAATTATTTATATGTCATTGATTTGTATACAAAGCCAAGAAGAAAATATTGTCCATGTTGCTTTTTCTTGTACGAAAAATAGCTTTGTTCGTAGTTGATGATGGTGTTGTTATAGACCCTCTTCTCAATTGTTACGAGCAATGATATTTGATAAATTTGATCAAGTGATATAGACTACAATACAATAGAAACCTTTGTCCACAATTGTAATGGAGTACATGGAATCCATGAAGAGATTATTCCTAATAAAAAAATGGGGTTATTTTTCCTTTTTCTTATATTCCTAATTCTACTTGTTACAAAAGACAATAATGACCTAAATAAGTAATAAAAGATATGTCCTCTAGAATGGATAAAATTGAACTCATATACAACATATGAGTATTTCTACCCACAAGGTAAAATGGTTCCTGATAGTCACAAGTTAGCCAAATTACCTCAACAAATAAAAAGAATATATTGAGAATGTTCACCTAATGTTGACCTAGTTGTAAGTATTATGCATGAATATACATTTGAAGATCCATCTAATTATAACTTGAGAAGATATCTTTAAATATTCTTGGCTCCAACATCCCCTCCAAGTCACTAGTCTACACAAAATTTGGAAACAAAACTTACCTTCTTCTCACATCATGAGTTTGAAAGCCTTGATTATTGTATAGATATGGGAAAGGGGTGAAATCACCATCACCTAAAATGTTGGGATCTAGAAGTTGTCTATATCCCAATCACATATTGTTTGATAGCCTGATTCTCAGATTGTTGAAGCCATCTAAATCAAAATGTTGTAGCTGAGCAAAGTATTTGAAATTTCTATCATCTAAGTGAAGTTTCTCACCTTCATCCAAGACAAGATTTTGGAGTGCCTATCCACTTGGTTGTTAAGCTCCCACCACTTGGATAAAGTTTCTATTACACTAGTGCAATCATGATTTCTACTCCTTACTTTTCTTCTCTTGTAAAAGGACATATCGATGCTTGGTTTAGATTTAGAATTGATACTTCAAATAGATCTTACAAAATAACCACAATCAAACAAAAAATTATTTTCATATATGATATTCCAATTGATTTAATAAGCGAAAACAAAAACCACAAAATACTCTAGCTACATAGCACTTAAGCACCATAATTTCTCATTTTGAGCACATTGTTTTCAATACACAATGATTCCTTGTTTTTTTTTTTTTTTTTTTTTTTTTTTTTTTTTTTTTTTTTTTATGTATGATATCAAGCATAAAGATCAAACACAATAAACTAGAAGAAAGAAAGTCATATTTCCCTTTCTAGACTAAGGATGTAATGAAATATATAGGAACAAAGAAGTGAATAATTTCATAAATAATTTAGGTGAATAAAACTGGCTTAAATCTCTTTTGTCTGTTAACAAGCACAAAAATGAATGAAGAAAAATGATGGTGATTAATAAGATCTGAAATAGACCACAGTTCTAGGCAAATCCTATCATGCAACATAGCCACAAACTCCTCCACAACCTCGTATATCTATCTTGCAAGAATGTGAGATGGGAAAATAACCAATCCAAAAGGTTCTTTTCCACCAATTATTAATAAAGGCATCTATTCCTATAAATAATCCATAATTAAAAGAAAGACAAAGAGTAGATTTTTCCCCAAGCTAGTAAATGAAATACTAATCATATCTTTACTTGAAAATGCCACATGAAGACCTTACAAATATATAGGAGCTGGTTGAACAATTCCTATGGCTTTAAGCTCTTCAATATTAGCTCTAGAACCCTCATATCATTTTGGGAAAATATTTATTCAATTTAAAAGTCTTTAGAAGACAAGACTTATACTCCATTAAGCCCCAACTGGTTCCACATACTGAAATAAAGAACCATTGCCATTTCTCTAAATATTTTTTTGAGCTTTCATCAACCTTGCGGATTTCCTCTACGTAATCATATTCTTTTATGTTTTCTAGAAGGTTTACACAAATTTTAGTTCTAAAACCATAAAGCTACACAAGAAAAGGGAAATATCTACCACAATAATAGAAACATTGACCATGTAATGGAATGATGTAATAATTTATTTATTTCCTTATTTTCAATGGTTAAAAATACCTTTTCAGATAATGAAATATGTAAATATTATTAGCATAAATCCATTTTAACTTCAGATTTACTAAGCGTCAAGAGGGATCAAATATCTCTTGATGCAAACCTTTTTTTGAGTGCAAAACGTGAAGAAATGTTTGTATCTTGAGAGATTTGATACTTCTCAATAATTGATATATTAAAAGTTAAGATGGATATACGTTGGTTTTTTATAATTCTATTTATATTATATAAGATCCATCTTAACTTTGGATCCACCAAGCATGAAGATGGATCAAATATCTCAAAATGAAAACTCTTTTGTGAGTATAAAACTTGAGGAAATGTTTGGACCTCGATCGATTTGATCCATCTCCATACATGATAGAATCATAGTTAAGATGAATCTATGTTTTTTCTTTATAATACTATTTATATTATATATAAATTTCACATCTCTATATATGGAAATATTCTTATTTTTAATCCTATAAAACCCTCATACTACATATAGCTACATAAATATGGGCGTTGACATTTTTCTTTGGCATGTTTTATAATATTTTAATGTAATATGCATAGTATAGATTATATGTATATAGCTTAAAAAAAGAGTTTATTGTGAGTATTAATTCTTTGTATAGTTATTAACTATATTTAAATATCATGGTTACATATATGAATCATCATCATCATCATCATTATTATTATTAAATGTGATTTACATATAATGAATTTCTTTTCCAAAGAAATTGTTTGTAATTTTATTAATAATTAGTATAAATCCATTTGAACTATGAATTAGTAAGAGTGGAAAGGAATCAAATCTCTTGAGGTGCAAAGCTTGAAAAAAGGTTTGTACCTTAAATTTGATCCCTCTCAACTTCACACACACTCACACACACACACTTTTTAAATTATTTTTTTGAATGCATAAATGAATTCATTGCCTTGAAAATTCCCTTGGACACTTCAATTATGTAAACTAAATAGCTTAAACTTACAATTCCAATAAATCTTTCTTGGATTTTAAACAAAATTGATTAAAAATATACTTAAAAAAATTCCAAAATATAAAATAATAAGAATTTATTTTTTCCAATTGCTTTATATGCATAGAGTTTTTTCTTAACTACATATAATATACATAGTTGATATTAAAATATTTTAGTTTTTTTCCCCTTGGAAATATCGTAATTTTCATTAAGATAGGAAAATTACATGTTATAGATGCTATAAGCATATGCATGATTTAGTAGGCTGTGTGCCTATCCAAAATTAAGAAACAAAATTATGTTCTCCACGCAGGGAGACAGTGCTTAAAAAAATGTTGTTTCATAAACTCAAAATTTTATTACTTTACGCAGAGAGTATTCCGGTAAACATGTATTGTTTATGTATAAGCAAAATAAATATAAAAAAAAATAACATGTCGAATATCAAATGATTTCAGGTTCCTATTGAGCCTGAGCTGCATGGTCCATGTATGGGTGGTGGTAGTGCTGGTACTGTTCTCCTTCTCGCTGCTTCTGGATCATCCAGAGGTGGCATGGCCTGATCACTGCCTCTTTGGAAAGTTTGTCAGCAAGTGTGTTTCGTTCCCTGTAGATATGGTGACATGCAAAATTGTCAAAATATGTAATGTATCTATGCACCTAATCCAATATGTGTCGCAATGTGTATGCATGACATGTTGATGTTTTGTTAATCCAGTTGCAGTAATTTTTGAGTCACCAAAAACTTGTAGATTCTGATAGTTTTTTTCGATTGCAAATTGTATGAGATTTTTTGTAGTGATGAGCTTTGCATAGTTGTTAGTGCCATTTCCAAGTCCCATTTGAATATGGTAGAAGTGTGAATCTGTTATATATAGTCCTGCCCCACCAACACATCTCGTCTCTTGTGCCGATCCATCAAAATATGCCCAGGGCTGTGAGTGATCAATGGAATCAGGGATGATAATTATGGGAGGAGAGTTGGCATCGTCCTCGGGTAGAGCACTGTAGTCAGCAAGGATTCTAGCTATAATGGATGGCCAATGGGGGGCAGGGTCTTGGAAGATGGTGTGGTTCCTGGCTATCCAAATTTCCTAACTAATGAGAAAGGGAAGGTTCCTAGCTTTCGGAGTAGGTGCAGATGACCATAAGTTTTCCCATACCTCCCTAGTGGTCTGTCCCCTCTAGATGGTGGATGAGGGTGTGTGAGATTGAATGGAGTTCCAAAGATCGATTGTGATGGGACATGAGAGAAACAAGTGATCCAATGTTTCAGTGCTGTTCTTACATAGGCAGCACCAATAAGGTCCATATTGCCCCCTTCTGTTTAGGTTGTCTCCCGTTGGTACTTTATTCTTCAATATGGACCACATGAGTAATCTTGTTCGAGGAGGTGCTTTCAGCTTCCACATTCCTTTCCACCATAAATCTATGTGGTGAGGCTTGTGCCTATTGGCCAAATGTAGATACCCCTCTTTTGGAGAGTACAGACCATTTTTTGTGATGGCCCATGTAATCTCATCCTCCCCTTCTCTTATATGAATGTGAGACTCAGTGAGGGTTGTTGTGTAAGTGCTCCAAGATTGGTGCCACTGAATAGGAAGGAGTAGACTATGGGATGATTTCCACACTTGGTGCAGGAAAGTTGATCTCTCTTGGTCCACAATGTGTATTAGGTGTGTGATTCGTTTCTCATTAAGGTTCTAGAGTAAGCCTTCAGGTAGCAGGTGTGTATTCCCACATCCTATCCAAGGGTCACGACCTATGCGAACAGATGTCCCATGAGATATTATCCATGTAAGGCCATCTTGTATAAGTGACAATGAATTCAGTACTGCTTTCCATATTTTTGAGACCCCAGATTTGTTCCAGCTTGATTGTCTTAGCCAGTCCAACGACCTTAATGGTTCAATATACTTAGTGACAACAATTTTTGGTCCAAAGGCTATTAGTGGTGACTAATTTCCATTGCCACCCTAGCTTGGCCACAAGTTCGAGGAGAAGTATTCCAATTTCTTTATATCCCAACCACCCCATTTCTTAGCGATAGATAGAAGATCCCATTTTACCCATGCATAAATACTCCCTTTTTGTTTTCCTTTCCACAGGAATCTGCAGTAGAGGTTTTGTATTCTATCGAGAACACCTCTTGGAATCCATGCAAGGGACATCTAGTAAACGGGGGTGGCCTGCAGAACCACTCTGATGAGCACCAATCTTCTGGCTCTGGAAAGATGCTTGTGATACCATATATTAAGTCTTCTCTCGAGCTTAGAAATCAACCATATCTAGTCCACTATTTAATATTCGAGTGGCTTCAGTTCGTATCCCAGGTATTGGAGGCCTTCATCTAGCTGCATCAGGGTAAATGGGAACCTTTGTAATGCAAAATGTATCTCATGAGGAGAGCATTTTGAAATTGTTATGGCGGATTTTGAGTTATTAATGATCATTCCTGTAGCAGTTTTGAAAAGATTGATGGTGTGTTGGATGGTGGTAAGGTCTCCGATCCCCCCATTAAGAAACATTTGCACATCATCCACGAAAAGGAGGTGCGTTATCATGCATATGTTTGATATCATGAATCCTGAGAGCCTACCTCTATGGTGCATGTGCTTGAGCAGTCTGCTAAGCCCTTCCATGACTAGGAGGAAAAGAAGGGGAGATAATGGGCAACCTTGTCCGAGTTCTCTTTCAGAGTCAAAGAAAGGAGATGTAGCCCCATTTATCAAGACACTAAAGGATATATTGGTAATGCAACACATGATAAATTTAATAACTCCCATAGGAAATCCTAGATGAGTAAGGAGAATTTTGATGTAAAGCCAACTTACCCGGTCGAAAGCTTTTGATAGATCTGCCTTGAGGATCATACCTTTGATATTCTTAGTCTAAATGGAGTGCAATACTTCCTAGGCCATTCCTATGGTCTCATGTATCTGATGATCCCGTAGGAAGGCAAATTGTTCTGAAGATATGTGGGTGGAAAGGATGGGGTGGAGGTGGTTTGTAATGATTTTCAACATGATTTTGTATAAGAAATTACATAGGGAGATGGGTCGAAAATCATTGAAAGATGATGGATTGTCTGATTTGGGGATGAGGGTGATGAAGGTGGAATTGATGGCCCCATGAATACAACCAGTCATCCTGCATTCCTCGATGACCTTGAGCATATCTTGTCCTAGAATGTCAAAAAAGGCTAGATAGAACTCTACCGTCCAACCATCTAGACTAGGGCCCTTATCCTTCTTAAACCATTTCAGGGTTGCCTGCAGCTCCCCCAGAGTGACTTCTCTGTAAATATCCATAGCATCCTCTTGTTCGATAAATCAAGGGAAAATCTATGCTACTCTAATGATCTCTGCTAGGGTGGCATTGGGGGGGCCTGGTAGACCTGTTTGAAGTGAGAGGTAGCCAGGGAGGCTAGCTGAGGGTAGGTGTCCACCTCAACTCCTTGCTCCTTTGTTAGTTTCCATATAGTATTAATAACTTTCCTTCCATTTGCAAATTTATGGAAAAATTTGGAATTATCATCTCCTTCCTTCAGCCAAATAGCTCTGCTCCGCAATCTCCAAGTTTCCTCCCTTTCCTTGAGAATGTTTCCTCGTTTGGCTCTTAAATCTGTAAGCTTATGCCTGAGTTCATTTGAAGGGAAGGTGCCCCCCCTGTTTTCCTCCAGATTGGCAATCTCTCGTTCGATATTATTTAACAAACGTTCTTCTGCACTCCTCTTATTATGTGCCCATATCTTGGATAGCTTCTTCAATTCCTTTAGGTTGGCCAAAAACCCTTCAATTATGTTCCCTTTTCTTGCATGTGGGTGGGCCTTCCAAAAGTCTGACGAGGCAAATATAGGAGATATCTTTCAACCATGTATAATTTAATTTGAAAGGTGCTCGTGGTTTTCTTACATTGCCCCGGATGTCAAGGTAAATTGGTAGGTGGTCTGAAAGCCCACCCGATCCCACCCACTGGTGATAAGTGAAACCCTGCTCTAGGAGTCGTTCCTTGATGAGGAAACAATCAAGTCTCCTGGCAAGGCTATCCTCCTCGCTTCTTCTATTCCTCCAGGTCATGACACATTTGGCAGATGGGATATCAATGAGATTATGTGAATCTAGGAGCCGCTCAAAGAAGATCGTTAAGGGGCCAACTTGTGCGTGGTGCCCCTAAGACTCCGAGAAGCCTAGAGAGAAATTAAGGTCTCCTCCTAGTATGATGTTATCAGATAGTAAAATGTTGGTTGATAAAAGCTTCTCCGAGAAATTCTCCCGATGGTGGCAGCGCCCATATATGTTTATCATTCTGATCTCTAATCCCAGCTCAGTAGAGTATATATCTGCCCCAATGAAGCCTATGCCCCCCCCAGGTGCCCTTTAGAATTATTGAGTGGGGGTTGTAACCCAGAGAGGTGCCCCCCTAGCGGCCATTTACATCAATAGCTTGGAAGTGCCATCCTGGGAGCATGGATTCCATTAGAGGGGAAATTGCATCGGCTGCACCCAAGGTTTCTTGTAGGAAGACCAAATCAATCGACTCCTTCTGGAGAAGCATCCTCAGTGCTAGTTTTTTCTCGGGACTAGCAATCCCTCTGCAATTGAAGGAGAGTACCTTGATGGGGAAGACGACTCTAGGGGGATCTATGCTCTAAGGACCATATCGAGCGTAAGCTATTTGCATATGGTCACCTCCATTCCTGCCTTCTGTTTAGCTTTTGACATGGAGGAAGGTCTGCCTTGAGGGAGCTTCGGAGTGGTGGAGGGATGGACAAGTCCAATGCCAATAACATCCAACATCGGTGTCTGCGAATGTGATGGAAGGTGATATCGGTGAGGGGTGGGATCAGATCTAGGGTTCAATTCCCATGGTGTCTCCACTAAGGTGGTAGGGGCAGTATGGGATGGAACAGGTACATGAGAATTGAGGGGACAAACCGGGTGACTTAGGTTGGGTTGAGGGTTATTCGGGTCCTATCAATCTCCCTTAGTATTATCCTTATGAGCAGATGTACAATTAATAGATGCAAAGTAAGGGATAAGATTGGACATACCTGTTGGGTATACGACCAAAGTCCCACATTGACTAGAAGTGGGGAGGATCATGGTCATATAAGGATGGACACATATCTCCATTGGTATGAGGCCTTTTGGGGTAAGTCCAAAAGAAAATCCATGAGGGCTTAGGCCAAAAGTGGACAATATCATACAATTGTGGAGATATGTGGTGTTCAGAGTCCTTACAAGTGGTATCAGAGCCATGCCCCGAAGTTAGCCAAGTGGATGAATCCTCGGAATGCCGAATGAAGGTGGTGGGCCCCGGTAATATCACGATGGGATCCGTGGATGAGCTCAGTTAGACAGGCGGTGTGTTCTAGATTCTTCATGGACGTGTCCTGGTCCCAACACGGTGAAGAGGAGTTGACCTGGGATAGAGCAATCTCTCGAGGCAAGTGGTGTTCCATGTAAGGCGTGTGCTTCCAACGCATTGGAGCGAAGAATCCTGGTTGGTAGAGTGGATGGATGGATAATCATTTGAGGGGAGGCTCCATGGTCCTTTGTTCGAGGGGAGGATTGTTGGGTATACGACCAAAGTCCCACATTGACTAGAAGTGGGGAGGATCATGGTCATATAAGGATGGACAAATATCTCCATTGGTATGAGGCCTTTTGGGGTAAGTAAAAAAGCAAATCCATGAGGTCTTAGGCCCAAAGTGGACAATATCATACCATTGTGGAGTTATGTGGTGTTCAGAGTCCTTACAATACCTGAAGATAGCGTGACTCCAGCGGCCACCTTAGACCTAGTCAGCAGAGGTGAAGGTGGCCGTAGAGGTGCTTTCCCCGCTTCTTCGGAGCCGTCGAGGCAAGCCTAGTTCCATCTACATCAGTGTCCATTTGTTTTGTCTCATACGAGTGATCCACTTGAGGCTGAGCTCCCCTAGCTGGAGAGGTCTTCCCTTTGTTGCCCGCCCTTGATTTTGTGAGAAGAGGGTAGTCCTTGTAGAGGTGTCGCACCTTGTGGCAACATTTGCAACGAAAGGGGACACCCTCATAGTCTAGTATCTGGATCCGGTTATAATTCCTCCATCGAAGAGTGACTTTTTCCTGTAACCCTCCTCTAATGTCCAGATGAACCAGTATCTGTGCATAGGCCATGATCCCAGTAGAGGGAGAGGATCTATCATAGTCTAGGTATGTACCCAAAGAATTCCCAATTCTCCTGAAGATATCTTCAGTCCAGAAATCTAGTGGCAGTCCAGGGAGACAGACCCAAATTGGCCGTGCCCCAAGTTTTTCTCTGTCGGGGTCGAATAGTGGACTCCATCTCCTTAACATAACCAGGGCTTTTTCAATGTGCTAGAAAGAGGATAAAACCCAATTGGTGTGTTCTTCTTGCGCGAAACACAGTGCAAACCAGCCACGAACAAATGTTTGAACAAAAGGCAGATTGGCCAGGTGATGGCCCCAAATTTCTGCAACCCATTGCTTAAGTCTTGCCGCAGTGTAGTTCCTTCCCCTGACTTTGCCTACCAAGATTGTTAATGCCATGTCCATGGTATCTTTCCACTGAAAATATTCTTCCGAATCAATAAATACTTCTTGTGCTATAGGTTTGACAGACCTTTTCTTCTTCCCAAGACTTGGCTCCGCGTTCTCAACACATTCAGGGGATTCTTCAAGATTAGGGTTAGGGTTTGGGGATGACGGATCCGGTCCAGTAGGGAATGTGTCCAGGAGGGGAGGGACGTTTGAATAATGGACAAAGGGGCGTGTAAGCTCCAAGGGTGAGGAAGATGGAGAAAGATAGGGCGGGGCCTCTCTGAGCATAGATTGGGATGGGAAATGAGAGGTTGTCGAGGGTTGGAGGGAGGATATGCCAGATGACCCAGCTGCCTGATCTAGACCAGATAACCTGGAAGTGAAATGATGGGGGATTGGTATTAGAGGGGGTGTTGCTGAAGTCAGCCAGGTAATAGGTACTTTTGGGAGGTCGATAACTGCACTGGTTTGTCCTGTGATCGACGGAAGTAGAGCGATAACCTCAGTGATTTCTCTGCTGAATGGGAAGTATGCCTTGGAACTGGACTGCCTGCCAAAGATGGACATGCCCTTAAGGGGGTCCTCAGAGTAGTCTACAAAGTCAGTCTCCATTGATGCCCCGGGGGTCACGCCAGCTGCCGCCATTTTCCGGAGTAACCGACACAGGAAGGGACCAAAAACGATAGCGCGAAACCGAAAGGAAATAGGGTTCAGCCACCGTTGCTGGAGGTAAGCTGGGGTGTGTTGGAACGAAGGTCACTAAACAGTTACGGTCGAGGTGTTGTTGGGAACGAGCCTAATCTACAGGCTGGTACCGGGTATACCACAGAGGGCTTACCCCATGTTAGGGTGTGGTCGCGCCGATTCCATCCTCCCTGTTCCGTCCCCCGTTGTGTTCACTGATCCATTTCACCATCTAGTTGGTTTTAAAATATTTTAGTTAACATGTATATTGAAATATTTTATTTATAACTACATTCAAATTTTTATTTATTATTTAATATTTTTAAATGTTGTCCATATTAACTTTATATTAAAATCTTCTCTTATTATTTTATAGGGAGGTAATTAATATTTTTACTTTCAATTACTTTTTCTCTTTAAGCATTGACATATTTTATTATGGTCAAAATATACAAATGTATAAATAATATAATATACTTTGTGGTATATATATATATATATATTATATATATATATATGAAATTTATTTTAAAATAATTACATTTTCTTTTTGTAAGATTAGAGAATTGATACTACTACTAAAAACATAAATTTACAATAGCGATTATCTCTACTAGTCTACCACTAGGGAGATCAGACCAGTAGCATAGACATAAAACTTTAAGAATGTTCTTATAGTTCATGATATGCTGTACTGATAAGACAAAAAAAGTAAAAATATTTGCAAAGAAAATACTGCATAAGCTAAAAGACATTATTGCAATACTAGAAATTATACTATGGACATGGGTATGTGTGATGTTGCCCATCATTATGCTGGATTGTTTACTTGAGATGGTGGTTGGGGTTCACCATTGTTTGACATTGAGGGACCTGTGTTTGTGATTCTATTAGTCAAGATCATGTTTTTTCTGTTAATGTTGTCCATTTTTTCCATAAGCTCAACTATACAAATGATGATTTTTTTGTTGAGTGCCAAGCTTATCTTTGAGGACTCTTCCCATTAAATTTTTGTTTGCTAGTATAGGTTGACAGTCTGCATATAAGAAACATATCTAGCTATGGTTGAGTTTCCTACATCTAATATCCAATCTCTGGTCTCCTGGTCCACGTGTGTGTCTGGGATGAACCTTCAAACTTGTCAGACTCACTCCTATATGTTAGATATTTCTCTTTGGATAGTTTCAAGGATGATATCCTTGTATCTTTCAATGGGTTCCCTAGTAGAATATTGTACTCAAGATCCTTGAAGGATGGGGGATAAAATTTAGGAGAAAGGGGAGGACCAAGCCATCCCCTTATGCCCTGATGAGTGGGCTCAAAAAGATGATGCTTGACCATATTGGGGTTAAGGAAATCAACAGATAGAACAGAAGTGGGAGGAACAAGCCGGTAAAATAAATAGCGAGCAAGGAGAAACAAAAGAGGGATCAGAGGAGGGAGAATACAAAAAATGGAGTGGAGAAGCAAAGGATATGCCTGGTTAATAAGGGAAACCGGTAAGACCACCAATGATCAATAAGGAGGAAAGAGAGGTTTTGGGGGTGAATTCAGAGAGTTATAGGAAAAATGAAACCAACTAAATACATAGGCCTTAGAAAAGGGAGAGAAATTCACAGTTGAAGGAACCCACAAAAGATAAATAACCCAACTGAAAATGATGCAGAATCAAGTTAGAATTGCAGGGAAAAACAAAAAAAAAATGAACTTGAGATAAAAGGTCTCGCTATGAGGAATTACATGTAGAGGTGAGAGAATCCTGGAGCTGTCGAGATGAATGAGAATGATTAGAAACTTTGGCCTCAAATGTGTTATATTATTTCCATGTGTTGTACATTGCGCTGGGTGTAGTGGGGGGTTCACAAGGGGGGCGGTAGCTCCCCTACACGGGTGTTGGCTTGGTGGGGCCTTACCCAGGTTCGAAGGTGATTTAGCCAAACAAATCTCGGTACTACTAGCCCTTTTGGAAATAGTCCACGGAGCACAAACTAATGTCTCACCCAAAGTAGTACGGGAGGGTGCTAAAGCAAGGTTTCCATACCCTGGAGATGTCTGATGGTATCAAGTGGTCCACGGTTTGACCCTGCGTGCACGTTGCTACGCGCGCTTACCCGTACCTCGCAGCCTGAGATGCTGCCTTCATGCAACCTTATTTGGGGACTAAATCATGTTATTACCCAAGTCTTTCCTCGCAGCCCGATATTAGATGATTAACTGAACTTATTTATACCCTTTTTGTTATACTTAACAATGTTCACAATTCATATAAGTGCGCACAGTAAGCAAACAATATTTGCAAGCAATATCAAACAGGTAATAACTCAGACCAGATACACAGGATTTAGATAAAACTTCTCTTTATTATTTTCTTCCTTCTTTTACAGACTCAATCTTACCCTGCGCACTGAGCTGCAGGGGTTTGTGCACTCAGCTGTGAACTCTACTAGGCCTCTATGCACTCAGCTGCAAGGGTCTGTGCACTCAACTGCGAACTCTACCAGGCCTCTACGCACTCAGCTACGGGGCCTCTTCCTACTACTACAACCCAAGACACTTAGACCCTTGCTATTATCGTATTCTATCCCTTCATTCCTTCTTCATCCTTCCTTTCTTCCTCTTTACCACTTAGAGCCTCTCTCTATTTATACAATCCCATGGTCCGCGGACCATGGGTAGGCCGACACTACATTCAAAACTTAGGGTGAACAACCCTATGAATCTAACATACAATTCACACTCCGCGCTCGCAATTCGCGGATTTTTTAGAACAATATTACTCAAAACTTGGGCTTTGAGCCCCAAAACATGTTTTGGGGGGATTCCATACCCAACAGGCCCCCAATACAAACATCGTGACTCGTCCTCGAGTCACTTTATTGACGTGAAGATCTTGGCACGGAGTCCCTCCAACTGATCCCGAACAATCTTGATTTTTGCAGTGCTTTGAGCTGTTGCTTGCTGAACCTGCTAAATTCTATCTTTGGAGACCTCTGTGTCTGGCATGCTATGCTGCTTCTGTGCATACATCCCCTGAATTTGTGTGAGCTTTCCTTCAATAGCTACTGTGATTATGAAGACTTCGTTGATCCATGGCTGTACGCGCGCCTTGAGAACAACTTCCTTATGGCGTGCCGCATCCACCTGCTCTCTTAACGCCTTGGCTTGTTGCATCCTTGCAAGCCACTGAGTGAGGACTACTATCTGTGCAGTCCCTCTAATGTTTTCATACTGCTGCTGGAGTTTGCGTGCCTCTGTCTCCAACCACTAGATATTGGGATCCTCCTGCAAAGTCATGAGGACCTCCAGTGCCTGTTCCAACATATTTGTACAGTTGTGCACTACACCTCCAATATCTACCAACTCTACTGTAATAGCGCTGGTGCACTATTCTCTGATTTTTGGGGTGGTGGAAGGCTGCGCCATCAACCCAGTTCGACAATCTAAAGGTTTAGCTCTAGCTGAACCTTTGTTGTCTCTTCTTTTGCATCACAGAATCCACTTGCCAAACTGTGGATCCGCACTTCTACTGGTAGATCTGATGCGATAGACAGCTCTGGGACACGTCAGCAAGTGTCATCTACCCTCTGTACCAACTGCTAATTTTGCGACACCAACTCGTCGTGATGCATGCTAAGCTGTTTGATATTAATCTTCTGCTCCCTCAGAACTTGGATCACGTGGCTCTCCCTGGTGTAGAGTTATGTTGTTATCCCATCCTGCAGCTAATATAGTGTGTCTCGGGGAAGGGAAACCAAGTTAAGCCCAATTCTTTTCATCATATTAAGCGTCACCTGATCCATCATGTTTTCTGAGAACAACACTCCATTTGGCAATATTATCGTATTTTCCATCTTCATGCGCAACATCTGTTCTGCTGCTGACATGCCTGCTTCGACGTGGGTAGACAAGGTTCCTTCTTGTGGGGGTCGCACCTATAACTCCTGCAGCTGTGTCCTTAGGGCCCCCAACACATTCTGCTACTCCATCATAAACTCTTGGAGCGCTTCACTGGTGACATCGCGAACCGTGTCACTGATGTCATGGAGATCACCTTCAATTAAGGTGATCGGGTCGATGGCCAACTTCGAGGCCTTGGCCTTCTTTCATGGACCTGATCTTTCTACGATGTGTAGTCATTTAAGCTATGTAGAGGCAGTCCCCGGGTCGATGCTCTCTTATACAAGTTCCGTGTCCTCTGCCCCTATCTTGTGGACACTGCTTGGTCCTCCTCTGCCTGCACTATTACATCCTCTACTGTCTGCGCTGCTGCTGCTGCTTCTGCAGTCTTCTTTTGTTCTGCGGCTGCCTGTGCCACTTCATGGGCTTCCCTTACCTCGGTTTCCACTTTTTCGTTTCGAATTCTCTTGGCCAGTTGGGTGACACACAGCTTGGAGACCATGTCTTTAACACCGTAAATATCACGTCACCCGTGGCTATAAATAAGATATTTTTCCATTGTTGTGTCGAATCCTTTCACGCCCTGATGTAGATGTTGTGCATGTCTGCCTCGAAGTCTGAAAAACTTTGTAGACTGTTGTGCACCATGGGGATAGGCGTGACCTCCTATTAATCCAAATTCAGATGCTCGCCTCCATGAGTAATAGGTGACAGTTATTTGTAGCGTGCTTCCCTCCTATTTGATGAATCACGCACCATAATGCAAGTGCCGCACTTTTCCCTGTATATGCCTCTGGTTGTAAGGGCATTGGCCCCCCCTGCTAGGTAGTTTGTGAAGACTGGACAATGGTCCTTGTCGTGTCCCTAGCCTTTGCATTTTATGCACCATACCTCTTTGCATCCTTCTGGCCAAGTTGTCTTGTCTTGTTTCAAGCTCTGCATCTCAAGACACAAGTTTTGCAACTGCGCGTGGATCTGTTGAACTCCTAGGTTAGGATCCTGTATTAGGGTTTTGTGTAGTGTCATTGCCATCTCCAAGGCTTCGGCTTGAGTGGTTATCTTCTGTTATGATAACGCGTTCCTTAGATCTCGTGTTAGTGATGCTACAAACCACGCGTGGTGTTGTGCGTAGGTCAAGGTCATATTAGCTTCACGGATATTACCCTTCAGTCTCTGATCCAGCTCCCAGGGGGTCTCGCCTGGAAGCATTGCGATTTACTTAAACCTAATAATCAACTGTGTTTATGATTTTGGTCTACTAAATTCCCTATTTAGCCCAACTTGGTTATCTGCAATCCTTGCATTTGGATTGTCATTGGAATGCTTGATGTACCATGTTAGTGCGCAATCCTACAAGGCACTAACCAATGTTGCCTTCTTGATATTGTCATCCGTGACTCCTTGTGCTTCCCATACGGCTTTTACCACGAACCAAAATTGGTTCAGATCTTATTTTCCTACTCCTCTGAATACCGAAAAATTTATTGTGCTTGCCATATTAAATTGTGATGGTGGCGGAGTTGGTGTGGGCGAAGAAGGGGGTGAAGATGGTGAAACTGGTGGTGGTGTAGGTGGGAGTGGTATGTGTAGAATTCACTGTCTTATCAGACTGATCGCGCTTCTTGGTGAAACTTTCGTGAGCTCCTCCTTGCTCTCCCACAAAGGTGAAATCAAGGGACTAGTCTCTAATTCTTTGCTACCTTTGCTTCTGTAGATCCTCCCACTTCGCATAGCCCCAAACGTCAATTTATTCGCATAATCTGCTTTCCACATAGTAGCATTTTAATCCAAGTGTTCAAATATTCAATGTACTTATCTTGCAGTCCTTTGAGGAAACGTTGTTCCACCTCACTGTAGCTGACTAAAGTATCTACCGCAAATTCAGTGATAAATCATCCTATGATTTGATTGAGCCAATGGTTCACAGTGCATGCAATCTTATCTTCCGATACTTCTAGTCTGCGCACCAATTCTGGAGTCCACACAATTGGTTTGTTAAGCCTAAACCTTCCCCGACTGTTTGCTAGATTCGTGATCCACTCATACAACTCAGAGGGGAAGGACGAAAAGAAAATTTCAAGGATTTCCGTATATAAGTAGCGCTCTAATCATTGTTCCTTCGATACTCACGGATTCTATTTTCCTGTGCCGCGAACTTGTGAATTTTTCTGTCCCGTCACCCTTCAATTTCTTTCTTTTTCGGATTCCAATGACATGACATCATACATCCCTTATGCAGATCCCGGTCCCAACAAAGGAACCATTTGTTGGCTTGTGGGGCTTGACCCAGGTTTGGAGGTGATTTAGCCAAACAAATCCCGGTACTACTAGCCCTTTCGGCAACAGTCTATGGAGCCTGGATTCAGGTCTCACCCGAAGTAGTATGGGAGGGTGCTAGAGCTAGGTTTCCACACCCTATAGATGTATGATGGTATCAAGTGGTCCGCGGTTCGGCCCTACGTGCACATTGCTATGCACACTTACTCGTACCTTGCAGCCTGAGATGTTGCCTTCACGTAGCCCTATTTGGGGACCAAACCATGTTATTACCGAAGTCTTTCCTCGTAGCCCGATATTAGATGATTAACTGAACTTATTTATACCCTTTTAGTTATACTTAACAATGTTCACAATTCATATAAGTGTGCACAGTAAACTAACAATGTAATTGCAAGTAATATCAAACATGTAATAACTCATAATAGATACAAAGGATTCAGATAAAACTTCTCTTTATTATTTTCTTCCTTTTGTTACAGACTCAACCTTACCCTGCGCACTCAGCTGCAGGGGTCCGCGCACTTAGCTGCGGACTCTACTAGGCCTTTGCACACTCAGCGATAGAGCCTCTTCCTACTACTACGACCCAAGACACTTAGACCCTTGCTACTATCGTATTCTATCCCTTCGTTCCTTCTTCATCCTTCCTTTCTTCCTCTTTACCACATAGAGCCTTTCTCTATTTATACAATCCCATGGTTCGCTGACCATGGGTAGGCCGACACTACATTAAAAACTTAAGGTGGACAACCCTATGGCTCTAACATACAATTCGCGCTTCGTGCCCACAACTCATGGAGTTTTTAAAACAATATGACTCAAAACTTGGGTTTTGAGCCCCAAAACATGATGTGGGGGGATTCCATACCCAACAATGGGGTCTGGGGCAGTGCCCCAGGATTTTTTTTATGTGGACCCAAGAATAGTTGGGCAAACCCAAGGATGGGGGAAAACCCAAATATGGTGGGAGGACCTACCCATGGTTTTTCACATGGTTTTCACGCATGGTTTTAGGCATGATGGTTTTTTTCCCATGGTATTTTGTAGATTTGATCATGGGAACTATGATTATGTTCTAATCCATGGTTAATGGATTCAGGCTTATGAATTCTTTGACATGTATATATATGTATAGTAACATTGAAAGGAATATAATGAAAAATCAATCCGGTATTCACGATTTTTGGATCTAGGGGAAAATCTCTCTATATATTTGTTTTATGTACTCACCATTGTATATTTTTTTGTTTAAGAATTCATTTTCCGGTAATTTATGTACAGTTTTAAAACCCACATTTGTTATTAGATCTATTTCAGCTTCTAGGGGACACCTTTGCTGTTGAGGGTTTTTTCTCGGGATTGTGGTAGACCCTGTTATGTTGGGAGATCTACAAGACCAATTCTTGTATTGAAAGGAGATTGAGAATAGTGTAAAGATAGAGATCGATAAATTAAATGGAAAATGTTTTGAGTTGTGGAAGCTCTAGATGGAGGATTTGTTAGTACATCATCAACAAGAATGTCGGAAGAAGACTGGAAAAAGTTAGATAAGAAGGAAAATAACACAATATGATTATGTCTCTTAGATTCAATATTGTTGAATGTATCAGGGGAAGCTATTGTAAAGGATTTGTGGGACAAGTTAGGGACTTTGTATGAATCTAAGTCTCTGGTGAACAAAATGTTCCCGTGGAAAAAGTTGTATAACATGAGGATGAAGGATGGATACCCATGACAGAGCATCTAAATGATTTTAATACTTTGGTAAGTCAGTTCTTATCTATTGATGTTAAAATTTCAGACAAAGATATGTGCATCCATATATTGTATTCTCTACCAAACTCATGGGATAATTTGGTTGTTGCTATAGGTAGTAATACAACTAACTTGAATTTTGATGAAATATTCTCATCCTTATTGTTGGAGGAGATGAGACATAAAAATATGGAGAGCTAGAATGGAGATGCCTTGTCTATAGGAGGATGATCTCTTAACAAAAAAAAAAAAAGTTCTAAAGCGGGAGATTTAAATCTCCAAGAAAATCTGTAAAGGTATGCTGGAAATGCACAAAGGAAGGGCAATACAAAAAGAATTGTATATCTAAATCTCTTGAGAAAGGAAAGGGATTTGATTATGCCATTATACAGAGGCGAAAACCACCCCAGATGAAGGTGGGGATGTGTACTCTGCCTCTTCTTGAAGCACACATGTAGATCATGAGGAATGGTTGATTGAATCAAGTGCATCCTTTCACTTCACTCCCTATAGGGAGTGGTTTTTCCAGTATGATAAATATGATGGTGGTGATGTCTTCTTAGGGGATGATAGGAAGGCTAGAATCATAGGACATGAAAAATTCAAGTTGAAGTTGCACGGTGGAAGGATTAGAACACTTCCCGGTGTTTTGCATATTCCTGCATTGGCTAGATTTTTGATTTCAGTAAGAAAGATGGATGATTTAGGTGTAAAAACAATGTTTGAGAAAGATACCTACAATATGGTTCTGGGAGCATTGGTATTGATGCATGGAGTTCACACTGGAACTCTGTACAAGCTTCTAGGTATCATTGTTATTGATGGGTGCAATAGATATGTGGTTCCTGAAAGTGGAGAAAAAAACCTTCTAGTATACGAGGAAAAGACTATGTTATGGCATCAAATACTAGGACACATTGGAGAGAAGGGTCTTCGAATAGTGCATGATAATAGTATGGTAGAAGGTATGTCTAATTTCTCTCTGGATTTCGATTTCCGTGAACATTGTCTATATGGGAAGAAAAATCGGGTGAGTTTCCCCTCTGGTGCTAAGAGGGCAAAAGGGATATTAGAGCTTGTGCACAGTGATATGTTTAGACTTATATTGGTTCCATCATTGGGAAATTCTATTTAATATGTCTCATTTACAGATGACTTCTCAAGGAATACATGGATATATTTCCTTAGGAAGAAATTTGAAGTCTTTGACAAGTTTAAAGAATTTAAGGCTTTGGTGGAAAATCAGACAGAGAAGAAGATTAAGGTGTTGAGGACTGATAATCATGGAGAGTTTTGCAAGAAATAATTTGAAGAGTTATGTAAGAAGTGTGGTATAGAATTATGTAATAATACTCCATACACACATACACAAAATGGAGTTGCAGAAAGAATGAATAAGACGTTAATGGAAAAGGGAAGAAGCATGCTCAATGGTGTTGGGTTAGGACAAGAATTATGGGTATAGGAAATGGATAATACATGTTACCTGTTTAATAGATAACCTTCATCAGTGTTGGAGATAAGACTCCACATGAGGTATAGGCTGGTAAGAAAACCTTTCTCTCACGTATGAGGGTATTTGGTTGTGTTGCATATGTACATGTTCCAAAGGAGAAAAGAACTAAGTTGGATAGTGAATATGAAAGGTGCATCTTTATTGAGTATAAGGATGGTTTAAAATTTTACAAGATTTGGAACCCAAAGACAAGGGAGGTTATGTACAACTGAGATGTGGTGTTTAGAGAGGTGAAATATGTTATTAAACATAAAGTCATAACAAAAGAACAACATGAGAAGATAGATTTTGAGCTGAAGGAGGAAGGATTAGACTCTACAACATAACATGAGTCAGAAGAGGAAGAACTGCACACTCCATTTTTTAGGAGATTAGTTCGAGACAAAAGGAAACCATAAATGTGTATTCCATCTATTTTCTATTTGAATTTTTCTTTATCTATTACTGATGATGATCCAAAAATTGTCAAGGAGATAGTGATTTTGGAGGATGACAAACTCTAGAAGGAGGCCATGGTTGAATAAATGGAATCCTTTGACAAAAATGAGGCTTGGGATCTAATGGAGTAGCCGACTAGAAGGAAACCCATTGGAAACAAAAGGGTGTTTAAGAATAATATGAATGCAGAAGGCAAGGTAGAGAAATACAAAGCTCAGTTGGTAGCAAAAGCTTATTCCCAGGTGTCGCGAATTGATTTTGGTGATATTTTTTTTCTCCCGTTTCCAAGTTAGCTTCTAAATGTTATCCTTGCCTTTGATTTTGAGGTAGAAAAGATGGATGTGAAGACAACATTTCTTCACGGGGGATCTAGAAGAAGAGATATACATGAAGCAACCTAAAGGCTTTGCGGTGAAGGGTAAGAAAGAACTAGTATGCAGGTCTAAAAAGTCTCTGTATGGGTTAAACTAGTCACCAAGGATGTGTTATCAGAAATTTGATACACATATATGGGGACTTCGCTTCACAAAAAGAAATGTAGATCACTATTTATATTTTAAATTAATTAGTGACCTTGTTATTTATTTAGTCTTGTATGTGGGTGATATGTTATTGATTGGAAATGACAAAAAAATTATCCAGGATTTGAAGACCCAATTGTACTCTAAATTTGACATGGAGGATGTTGGTGTTGCAAACTATATTTTGGGCATGGAAATTAAACGAGATAAGGAAAAGAGGAAGCTTTGGTTAAACTAAAGGAAGTATGTTGAGACAATATTGTAGAGGTTTAATATGCGAGCTAGTAAACAACTGAAGGTTCCTATTCCTGTAGGTGTAAAGTTATCTGCTATACAACGTCCCAAAGACACAGAAAGAGGAAGATGACATGTTCCATGTCCCATATGTGAGTGCAGTTGGTAGCCTAATGTATGCTATGGTTTGCACCAGACCATAAATTTCACATGCACTGGGATTATTGAGCAGGTTTATATCAAAATGAGGGAAAGAGCATTAGATAATAGAGAAGCGGGGTTTTAGGTATTTGCGTGGCACTAGTGATTATGGTTTGTGCTACCAATGAAGACCATGATTAGATAGAGTTTTGGACATCCATTACTTTGTTGATGTAGAATGGTCTAGAGATTGAGATTGAAGAAGATCTACAAGTGGGTATGTGTTTAACCTATTTGGAGGTGCAGTCAATTGGATGAGTAAGAGATAGTTTGTAGTGACACTTTCAACTACAGAGGTTAAATACATGACAACCACTCATGCAAGTAAGGAAGAAATTTGGTTGCAGAGATTGTGTTTAAGTATAGGGTTGGTACAACAAGATATAAGGATAGACTGTGATAGCCAAAGTTTAATTTTCTTGGCAAATAACCCTGGTTATCATTTAAAGACAAATCACATCAATGTTCAATATCACTTTGTGATGGATATGGTTGAGGAAAAAAAGGTTTTGTTGGTAAAGGTGGACACTTTGAAGAATTTTACAAATGCGTTGATAAAGTTTGGTGCTGCACATTTGAGTGAATTCAATATTGATGATTTTAATGATGAGAATAACCCAATGAATGACTATCCTAGTGAAGAGGAATTCAAACTTGATGATAAATTCCAAAACAGCTTCTCCAATGAGTCTGAGGAAGAAGACCCATTTGATGAAAATGATGTAGATTCCGATGTTGTTGAGAGTAATGGAAAATCCAAAAAATGGACATACTACAGATCATGATAAAGTTCCTTCAAAAGTTCTTAACATGGCTTGCAACTGTAGATTTTTCTAGTTTATACTTTTTTAGTTATAACAGTTGGACCACCACCACGACATTGAGGAGAGACATCAAGCACATTTATGTTTGGTCATAGACCCATGAAAGTGGAAAATATGGAGAATCTGAGGGAGGAGTTTGATTACAAAAGTCTTTGTTGCAAGCTTGAAATTCAGGTGGATGTACTAACTATGGAGAATGAGCGACAATCTAAAGTGGCTCTTGATACTTATTATCGATGGCGCAAAAGATCATATCGATGTGGATAATCACCATTATAACCTAGAGTTTATTAATATGGTATTATTATTATTGTTCGGAAAGTTATTTATTGGAACTATTTTGTTGGGATTAGAGAAAATCATATTTATTCATTGGAGTTGTTGAAGAATCATATTCTTAGTCTACTAATTTTAATAATGGAGATCAGTTTCTTGCTTTGGAAAAGGGAGTTTTAAAATTCCATGACAAACTAGAAAATTTCGAAGTGTATTTTGAGTTGGGATTTTGTATATGGAGTACTTGGTAACATTGTGTAATGCTCAAGGTAACACTATATATAACAATCTTTATGAGGTTGTGTAACACTGTGTAATGCTGCAAATATGGGGAAAAATTGGAATGATAAGTACACTGATGTATGATGATTTTATAATTTAGGGTTGTGTGCTTTAGAGCTATTTTCTTGCCATGGAAATCTGCTATAAAGCTATAGAATAATATAGTTTAATAAAAAATGTGTACTGAAGATGAAAACCATCTTCAATAAACTCACATATTAATTGAGAGAATTGGCACATGAAAGCATTGGCACATATTATGGATGTTCAAAATACATATATGGAAACAATGTTATTATTGTGTTTATCATTGTATATTGGAATACATTCATTGGAGTAACTTATATTGGAGAAACATTTATAAACAACTTATTTAGTTGGAGCAGCCTTGGAGAAGCTTATATTGGAGCAATTTTTATTGGTTTATTGGAGCATCGTATATTGGAGCAACCTTGAATATTGACACATTGGGAAGCCATGAAGATTAATACATTAAGCAACATTGGAAATTGATATAATGACAGTGTTTTTAATACATTCTTAGGCACATTTTTATGAATTAGGGTTTTTTTTCCCTAACATGCTTATTCCCTAAGAGTTCAATATGGAGCAACCTTCATCATGGAGATGCATTCATTCCTGGATATTTATATCTTGGAGAGCATATTAATATAGAGATTGTTTGTATTCAAATCACGAAGACAACTTTCTTCTCAATTGGAATATGTAGATGGAACATGGGTTGCTGGTATTTTCATGGAAATCCCATCTATGATGCCTTTATGACTGAAGATTAAGATTTGGTATTTATTGCATAGCCAAAGAATATGGAGTCTTTACATTTGCAGTTTGCACTCTTAGTGAGCATATAAAATCTACAAGAAAACATATCTTCATAACCTCAATATGTATGGACAACAACATACATTTTTTTGGGAGTAGCCAAATTTTTCATCATTTTAAAGGAGGACCTCAAGCTCTAAATCATGAGGAGCTCATTCTTTTTCTCAGAAACATAATGATGGATTTTCGAACACATGTTAAATTGGATGGTTGCTTGCTAAAAAATGGTACTCCAAAGTTGAGTTAGAGTGGAAAATGATTTTGTTGAACTTTCTATCCAACTGTTAGAAAGTGGATTATATAAGGATATTCATAAAGCAAGATCAAGTAAAGTTTGCATGAATTCAAAGAAGAAGTTAAAGTATTTCTTTGGGATAATAAATGATAAAATATTGAAGCCATGTATTTTCTCACGGAGGATCAAAATATGCTTTAGACAATCTTAATGAACTTGAGTTTCATTACAAATTGTTGGGGTTAGCACTATGTTAAGCAAACCATCGACACATCAACAAACAAAAATATCCTGAGCAATTTTTTCAAAATATTATGTAGATTCAGAATCTTATGCAACACATAAAAGATTTTTATCATTCTCATTGATCTAACTTTGTCATATTCAAAGCTTAAACAAATGTAGCTTTTTGTATATGACTGTATCATTTTTTAGATGTGGAGTTTTTTTTGGTGTCACAGATTTGGTTCAGATCAACATCAAATACATGCTTAAGGGGCTTTATAGTACTTTAAAGTGCTACTTCCATAGATTTAAACATTGGAGTTTAGTGGCTTTACATAGTCAGGAATTTTTTTTAAAGTATAACCCCCTTGACATTGATGTCAAAGGAGGAGGTAAGCAAAGCAAGAATCACAATGGTTTCCATCAATGCCAAAGGGGGAGATTGTTGGCATTATTTTCATTGATGGAAAAGGAGGAAAACAGATACAAAGAAGCAATAAAAGTGTAGAAAAGGTAAAGGAGCAACAAAAGTGTAGCCAAGGAAAAGGAGAAACAAAGGTGCAACAAAGGTAAAAGAGCAGCAAAAGTGCAGCAAAGGCAAAGGAGCAGCAAAGGTAAAAGAGAAGCAAAAGTGCAACAAAGGCAAAGGAGAAACAAAAATGCAGAAAAGTTGAACAAAGGAGCAGAGTTTGGCCATGGTTGTGTTGCAAGGCTATGACAAAGGAAAATATGTGCAAGAGAGAATGTTGCAAAAATTTCTATGTTGAAGATTTGTTGTGATGTTGAAGTGTTGTGATGCAAGGCAAATGTAAGACTCCATGACACCAAATGTAAGAAAAGACATGATGCAAGGCAAAGGAAAGACTCCATGACAACAAAGGAAATAAAAAAGCATAATCATTGTTGTGATGCAAGGCAAATGCAAGATTCCATGACAACAAAGGCAATAAAAGACTCCATGATAGCAAATGCAAGACTCCATGGCAACAAAGGAAAAAATCCATGACAAGAAAACACGACAAGACTCAAGGAGGTTGAGGCAATGACATGAAGAAAAGATGAATTTGATCATATAGATGACTTTGGAGAGTGAATATTGCATACATATGCTTGCATTACTTTCATATGTTGTGTGCATATTGTTTACATTGGAGAATGCTTGCATGTGTTGTGATGGTCTAATGTTGTTTTTGGCACTATGCTGATATTGATGCACATAATCTTTAAAGATGGATGAAATAATATTGAGTGGAGCATTTACTTTTTTGTTCTAATATTCAAAATATGAAGAGCTTGGAAATGAATAAGTGGAAGGAAAAGAGTCAAGCCTATTCACTTCATATTCTTATGAGAATTATAGACAACCATCAAAATATCTTCATAAAAGATGTGATTTTGGAAGGAAATAGAGGTTAGAGTGTGGGAGAATGTGTGAGATCCGATTGAGGTATTATGAATTAGTTATCTGACACAAATGAAACTAATGCGAAGCACATTTGAAGGGAAGAAGAGGCAGAAATGAAGATGGAGATATGCAAAATTTGTGACCAAGTAAACCAACACATTGTTGTTGTTTTTTTTTATATATCAGGGGAATGCAGTCTCCTTTCAAGTAGTGGCTCGATAAACATCAGGTTGGAGCTTGTTGAGCTAGGAGCCTCCTATGGGTTTTAGCCTACAAAAAACATATGGGAGTTGGATCTTCCTTACATGTTGCAGCATGCAGAAAATTGAGGTAGCAACCTCCTGTAGGTTGAAACATATAGAAAATCAGATGTAATAAGGAGTAGGAGCTTGCCTTTACATCAAAACAATAATAAAAATATGGTTTTCTCCCTTTATGGGTTTCCACATATATCTGGTGTCAATATGTGCTGATGTGATGTTTTGGTTTGCTTATTACTTGTTGTTCGCATATTCAATTTGTTGGTCATTATTTGTGAAGTTTCTCATGTGATATTTCAATCAATGAATTCAATGAATTTTTTTCTTAATGTTCATGAATATACTAAACTTATTCACCCCCCCCCAGTTTAGTCAAATTTTCATCAGTTTTCTTGGTGTAGAGAAACGATGGGTGTTTCGACCCTAGACCAATGACTATGCACTCCTATGTCCCCCTATGTGGAAAGAAAAAAATAAGTGGGAGAATGTTGGGTATGTGTTATATTCTTTCCATGATTAGCTCCATGTGTTTTACATTGCATTGGGTGGAGCAGGAACCCCCCTTGTTGGGGGGTTTGTAGGGGTGCGGTAGCCCCCTTGCATGGGGTTCAGGGCAGCGCTCTAGGATTTTATTTATTTATGTGGACCCAATAATAGTTAGGCAGACCCAAGGATGGGGGGTGGACCCAAATATGGTGGGCGGACCTACCCATGATTTTGTGCATGGTTTTTGAGCATTGGTTTTTGGCATGATGGTTTTCTACTCATGGTATTTTGTATACCGGTCAAGTGAACTATGGTTATGTTCTAATCTAGGGTTAATAGATTGGGGTTGTGAATGCTTCATCCTGTATATATATGTATTGTAACATTGAAATCAATATAACGAAAAAATCAATCTAGTATTCTGGTTTTGGCATCCAGGGGAAAATCTTTGTGTGTATTTTTTTTATGTTCTCGCCATTGTATATTTTTCTATTTTAGGAATAAATTTGCAGGTAATTTCTGTACAAGGTTAAAACCTACAAAATAGAAAAATATACAATGGCGAGAACATAAAACAAATATACACAAAGATTTTCCCCTAGATCCCAAAACCAAAATACTAGATTGATTTTTCATTATATTCATTTCAATGTTACAATACATATATATACATGATGAAGCATTCACAACCCCAATCCATTAACCCTGGATTACAACATAACCATAGTTCACTTGACCGGTATACAAAATACGATGAGTAGAAAACCATCATGCCAAAAACCATGATTTTGTGCATGGTTTTTGGCATGATGGTTTTCTGCTCATGGTATTTTGTATACCGGTCAAGTGAACTATGGTTATGTTATAATCCAGGGTTAATGGATTGGGGTTGTGAATGCTTCATCATGTATATATATGTATTGTAACATTGAAATGAATATAATGAAAAAGAAATTTAGTATTTTGGTTTTGGGATCCAGGGGAAAATCTCTGTGTATATTTATTTTATGTTCTTGCCATTATGTATTTTTCTATTTTACGAATTCATTTGCAAGTAATTTCTATACAAGGTTAAAACCTACAAGATGTTCCATGAAATAGCACTATCAGGTCAGAGTCGCCAAGCTTGGTTTCTCCCTGCCATGGATGATCCACTACGCATGGTTTGAAACTCCATCCTTCCAATCCCTCATCTTCTCTCCATTTCCCTGCATGATGGGTTTACCTCAACATATATTCATCCATGATTGATCCCTTGCATCATCAAATGTGCAGTTCATTACACCTTCATACCTTCCTAATTTTTCGCATGCTCTAGGTCTATGTTGGTGTTGTAGACATTAAGTTTCCAATTTTGTTTCATCTTGCATGATAGGGGGTAGCCATGAATACTTCCAAGTGGAGCCAACCTGCTTCCTTCTATTATGCCATGGTACCGTCATCCTATGGTTAATAAAGTATTGTAGATGGGCACCCCCTATGGGTATTAAAACAGATTACTTAACATGGATATTTAAATAATTTATCTAAATCATGTATTGAACTGTTTTTAAAAGTATAATACTTATAGATCTTCCTTACACCAAAAAAGTGAAAATATAAGTTTTTTATTTACTTTTAAGTACATTTTTCCCTCTCTAAACTTATCTAGATTCTGCTATTTTAGGTGGACATCCAAATTTTTTATTTATGGTTGGGATTTCACATCTTCTACATAACTTATTGTAATATCAACAATAATTTGAGCCAACATAGTGAGAACAAAATTATTGACGTTTCATAATTCTTATAATTAATACTAACCTAATATTTATATTCATTTTTGTTTTTTTTATTATAGTATGCATTGCTTTCTTATTTAGAGACTGTTCTATTTTTATTTCAAAATGGAAAGTGTCAACTGGAGTTTGAGCATAGAAGGAATTACACATCTCCATAATACTTGATTGTAAAATGCCTCTCTTGAGGCAAAAACAATATTGCAATACAACAAATTGAAATTGAGTTGACTTATTATTTTTATTATTACTTTTACCATTTTTAACTTTTTATTACTTTTTTTAATTGAGTCAATATTATATGTTTTTTTTTTTTGTGATTTAATTTTTCACTTTAGCATCTCATTTAACATTTAATCACAACATTTCCTTCTTATTAAATTGTAAAATACCTCTAGATATAATAATTTAAACATTATAAACTACAATGAACTTATACATATAATTTTCTTTTACTTATATTTATTTTAAAAACAATAATTTAAACCTTTGCAATAAATATTCAACATATAAAACCAAAACAAATCCACATAATGTAAATTAACACTTTCCACTTTACAAAGGTATTTTACCATTGTGTTCTTCCATTGGTTCCAAGTAAACCCTTTATCCCACAAAAGGAACATGATACGTGAACATAAACTAGTATACCCTCGAAGTAGGTGAAGGGAACGCAAAAGAGAATACAAAGTGGATATGTTGTAAAAGAAAAGTAGATTTTTTTCTGGATAGCGTGTTGTGTCATGTTATGTTTCAATAAAGTTGCAAGGTCCAAATATGTTCCAAAACATTTTCAAGTCCAAATGTTTCATGGATATGTCCTCTTTTTTTTTTACTAAAGGAATCGACAACTAGGCCAGTCTCGTACTCACATGACACAAAGTGTATCCCGATTGCTGCCACTATAACCCCTAGGTGAACCATGCCATCCTCCAACAAGTGGCCATGGTTAAACTCAAGGGAATTCAACATGTGATTTCATGGCCCATAACAATTAATTTTCATGGAGACCACCAATTTTGTTGTCATCGAGGGGCTTCCATGGATATGTCTTTTATGTTGAAAATGCAGCAAGAAATTATCAATTTGATTTTGCCTTGATTAAATTGAGAAAATTTGAATTTCCACATCAGCGGACAACTTGGATGATGTTAAATTGTGTGACATAGCTTGTGTCACCTAGTTTACTCAGTAAATTCGAGTTGGAGGAGTTAGAGTTTAGTTTTGCATGTGTGATTGATAATTTGTAGCAGTCAAGGTCAAGTATCTCTAGTTGTTATCAGTTAAACTAGTTCTAACATTCAAAGGAACTAGTGGAAGAACAATTAAGCAGTGGGACTTCATTCAAACTCAGTGATCATCCAGTTAACTGATAAATTAGCACAAAATAGCTAGTGCATGCAGATAATTCGAGTTACCTAGTTGAGGTTGAGATTCCAAGGCAGTGTAACATCAACCATAGACTAGTCTTGAGTGTAGATGTGCTGTATGTATTCAAATGTCCAGCCTAAGGAATTGCACAATTTGATTAGAGGAATTTTTTAAATAATAGGGGCTAATTCCTCAAGGAACAATGCAAGGAAATACGAGCTCAATTCGAGAAAAAATTTGACAAAGTATGGGTAAGAGGCCTTCAATGAATAGAGAGATAGGTTGTGCACTTGCAGTGTGAGATCAGTTAAGAAAATAAATTGTAATACATATCTATCCATTTGATGAATGTGAGAAGGCATTGGGGTTTTTAGTAGTTGCTTTCCCTAGATAAAAATACTTGTTGCATGTGTGTTATTTCTTCTTGCATGTTTGAGATTTTTGCTCTAAATTTTGAATTAATGTTCGCATAGCAGTAGTGTAGGTTTGTGTCTTATGATTTTGATTAAAACTTCACGAGAAATTGTAAATCTAGAGCCTAATTTCTACATGGTATCAAAGTCAGATTCACATTAGAGAATGAAATTTGAATTTGTTTCTCAAAGGTTTGAATTTGAAGTTGAATGTAGTAGGATTTATTTAGAGTTGAGAAGATGGATTTTAATGGACTTAGGCTAGAGTATGCTTTCAAAGGCACCTATAATTTTGTTGCATGGAAGGACTGCATGGAAGCAGTATTGGATGACAATGGATTACTAGAATACATTAAGACAAATGTTGCAAAACCTCAAGCATCTGATGCGCATAACCTTGTTCAATGGAAGAAAGATGTAGATAAGGTGAGGAAAATAATCTTGGAGGGAGTACAGGATCATATTGTCTATAATATCCACGAAAAATGAACTTGGTTCGAAATGTGGAAAGCACCAACAAAATTGTTCGATAATAGTAGTGACCACAAGAATCTATTGCTCAAGGATAAAATTCAAAGTATCAAGATGCAGAAGAATGAGACAATTCTACATTATCTGAGCAAGTTTACATAATGTTGTGATGAACTTAGTGGGGTCAGTGTTAATTTCCGTGAAGAAGACTTGGTAACCCTATCCCTTCTGGGCCTTCTTGAGAGCTAGCATAGCTATAAAGATTCAATGAATGGGAGGGAGAAACTACTGAGTTGGGAGCGCTTATGGTATGATTTTGTAAAGGAGGAAATAAGGCAGAATACCAGAGATGGGACTTCATTCAAGGGTGAGGATGAAGAAAACTTTGTATTGGATGGAAAGGAAAAGAAGGGAAAAGGGAAGAAATCCCAATCCAAACTAGAATCCAACCAAGGGGGTAAGAAGAAATATTCGTAAAAAATTAAATGCTTCCATTGTAATGAATTTAAGCACTATGACATGAAGTGTTCACACGAGAAGAAAAATAAGAAGACCTTCGGAGGAGTAGTAGGTGAAGCCTTGGCTTCACAGTTCAAGCTTGAATTTACCCTCATTGCATGCATGGCCAACACAATGATGGAGAGCATGTGGTACTTGGAATCAGGTGCATTGTTCCACATGACGAGGAATAAAGATTTTTTTAGTGACATGGAAGAAAAAGATTTGCAGATGCACATCGATATGGGATACGATAGAAGGTATAGCACAACAAGGATTGATACAATCACCTTTCATAGGGAGTTGGGGTCCACCCACGCTCAAGGATGTCATGTTTGTTCTGAGCCTAAAGAAAAATCTCATCGTTGTTGCAGTTTTGGAAGACCGTGGTTATGATGTCATCTTTAGTAAAGGAAAGTCATTCTTGAGACACATAGCCATAATAAAAGTGTAGTAGATCAAGGTTCATGTGAACAATCTATATAATAGATGTGGAGGATTGTGCTGCATTGAGCACAAAGGCGGAGAAGGTGCAGATCCGCAATGTTGGTGAACTTTGGCATAGCATACTTGGCCATTTTCATCATGGCGCTTTGAAGACCATGTAGAATATATACACATGTATCACCAAAAGAGCACTTGAGAAATAAGATGTATGCAAAGGACGTACTTTGGGGAAGTACACAAAATTCACATTCCATGATCGGGACAACAAAGCACTTGTAATCCTTTAAAGGATCTAGTCTGATGTCTGTGGACCTTTCTCGACAACCTCCACTTCCAGGCATAAATATTTTGTCATTTTTATTGATGACTTCTCACGTAGGTGTTGGATCTTCTTCATGCAAAAGAAGGATGAGAAATTCTCTAATTTTGTAGAATTCAAGGCACTAGTTGAGAAAGAAATGGGCAAGAAGATGAAGGTTCTCAAGAACGATAATGGAGGTGAGTATGTGTTGAATGAATTTAAAAATTTCTTTGAAAAAGAAGGCATTCAATGAGTGTTGACAACACCCCACAACCCATAACAAAATGGGGTGGTTGAGAGAAAGAACCATAAAATTGTGGGAGAAGGGTGATGTTGCGTGATCAAGGCTTACATCTACATTTGTGGGATGAGGCATGCAACACAACGGTTTATTTGTAGAACCCAAGTCCTCATCAGATTATGGGAATGGTTACACTAGAGGAGGCTTTCTTAGGGAGAAAGATGAATGTGTTGCACTTCAAGATTTTTGGAGCCTCTTTTTACTGCCATGTCTCCAAAAAATCAAGAAAGAAGCTAAATACGACAAAAAAAATTGGGGGTATTTGTGGATTACACAAAAACTCCCCACAACTACTGTGTGTAATTTCCATCCCTCATAATGACAATTGTGCGAAGGGATGTAAAATTTGACGAAGACAAAGCCATGCGATGCTCTCTTGAGAGGGAGCTTCAGATCCCACTAGAAGAGGAGCTTTTAGCTCCAAAGGAGGAACCTCAAGAAATTGTGGAGCAACCAAAAGTTGAGGATCAAAGAGTGGAGACAACCACTCAAGAAGAACCATCTAGAGAAGGCAGGTAAAGGACTAGGGAAGCTAAGATACTTGTGCAGGATGCGTGGGAGAATGTGGGTGCTTCTTCAAATCGAGAAAAGTAGAGAAGATCACTAGATCGATACACTGGCTACATGGCTCCAATGACTGAGATTCTAAAGATTTAGCCATCGTCTTTCGAGTAAGCAATAGAGAAACCTATATGGGTTGATGCAATGGTGGAGGAATATGAATCCATTGTAAATAACAGTGTCTGGGAAGTGGTCCCAAGGCCAACAGAAAAACCAGTTGTGGGTTCGAGATGGATCTTCAAGGTAAAGAATGCAGTAGATCGAAGCATAGAAAAGTACAAGGCCAGATTTGTGGCCAAGGGGTACTCTCAAGTTGAGGGGATTGACTATGAGGAGACTTTTGATCATGTAGCAAGGTACTCATCCATTAGATCAATTATTTCTTTGGCTACAAAGATGGGGTGGAAGATCCACCAGATGGATGTGAAAACAACATTCCTCAATGGAGTTATTGACGCGTAGGTGTATATCAAGCAAGCACAAGGCTTCAACTCGTTTGATCGGGAGTCTCATATGTGCAGAATCAAGCGAGCATTCTATGATCTCAAGAAAGCACCCCATGCTTGGTACAACATGATCGATAACTATCTCACTGTATTGGGATTCGCCAAAGTAAAGCAAAAGGAAACCTCTATCACATATTGGTAGAAGGTAAATTGTTAATTATTGTCTTATATGTTGATGACTTGATTTTAACTGGTGATGAGAAGTTGATCAGATCTTGGAAGGAGGGTCTTGCAAGAGAGTTTGAAATGAAGGACATGGGTCTCATGCACTACTTCCTCGGATTGGAAATATGGCAAGGAGATGGGGAATTGTTTGGATCTTAGGGAAAGTATGCCAATGAGATACTTCAGATGTTCCACTTGGATAGTTGCAAACCCATGAAGACACCTCTAGCGACCAACTAGAGGAAAGAGGATTCCACTTCAGGTGAGGAAGTGGATGCCACTATTTACCGATAGTTGGTGGGTTCATTAATGTATCTTGTGAACACATGACCATATATGTGCTATGCAGTCAAATAACGGAACCAAGCTATGGTTAGGCCAACCAAATTATTTTGGAGGGCAGTTAAGCACGTTCTACGGAACCTCAAAGGGAATACCCAATTTAGACTATGGTACAAATGGACAAAGGGAGTGAAGTTTTGTGGCTTCACATATGTAAATTGGGTGGGGAGTCCATCAGATCGAAATAGTACATCAGGTAGAAATTTCAATGTTGGGTCCGCAACTGTTTCCTAGTATAGCAGGAAGCTAAGATCTATGGCACTCAGCGCGACAGAATCATAATACAATGGATGCTAGTCAAGCAACATATGAGGCCATCAGGATGAGAAAGATACCTACTGGATTGTTTGGTTAGATGATGGATCCAACTGTGATCTATTGTGATAATCAGAGTTGCATTAAGCTCTCTGAAAATCCCATTTTTCACTATCAATCCAAGAACATAGATATCCGGTATCACCATTTAAGACATTGTGTACAAAGGTGGATAATGTTGTTGCAATAAATTCCGATAGCAGAACAATATGTTGTCATTTTGACAAAGGCCCTATCAAGAGGGAAGTTTGAGTTCCATAGGTGCAGGATAGGGGTGGTTGATAATCCCTTTCTTGCTGAGAGGGGGTGTTGAAAAATGCAGCAATAAATTCTCAATTTGATTTTGCCTTGATTAAATTGCGAAAATTCAAATTTCCACAGCAGCAGACAACTCTGATGATGTTATATCTAAGACTTTTGTGATCCATAATGTAGAAATCAATCTTTCGGATTAATCACATTGTTAGGATTGGGTCGACATTTTGAACCAACTAATGTGGTTCATCGTCAGGACAAGGTGAGAAATCAATCAATCTAAGAGAATAAATAGCAGGGATGAATCATTGTTCAGCATTAGCTGGTTAAAATTAGTCGTTGGTGAAATTATTACTTAGGAGTGAAAAATTAGTTAAAAATACGTGATAAAAAGGTTTTTGTTAAATTATTTAATGTTTAGTTAGAAACTAGTTGTTATGTAATAATTAAATATTTTATATTGATATTATAAATTATTTATCAGTTTATATAATAATATTATCTAAGAATAATTACTTTATATAATATTATTTGTTAGGGTTGACCTATTTAATATAAATTTGGTTGAAAACTAGTTGTTATTTCGATACAATAAATCAATTTATATAATAATATTAAGAATAATTAATTTATATAAAACCATTTGATAGGGGTTGACCTATTCAATATAAATTTGGTTGAAAATAATTGAATATATTAATTTCAATATTATAAATTAATTATCAATTTTTATAATAATATTATATAAAAATAATTAATTATAATATTATTAGTTAGGGGTGACTTATTCAATACTTATTAGGTTGGAAACTTACTTATAGGAAAGATTCAAAATAAAATAAAATACTTTATTTCATTATATTTTACCAATACCTCTAATAAGACTATTGACCATTATAAGAAAGAGGATAGCTTATCCTTTTTGAAAAGGAGGAAACCAAAGTAACAATAAAGGATTCAAATAAATTTTTGGATGGATGAACATATGAAGTTAAAGAGAATAAAAAGATGAAGGCGAGGAAAGGGAGGAGGAGTTATGAAGAGAGAGCCGGAATCCAACTTTTACTTAGTTTCCAACCATCATCCCTATTAATGTTTTTGACATGCCTCTTAATCTCAATCGCTTCCCTTAGTTTCCTGTGGTGGAAATGATCAATTTTAGCAATGACTTTGGATTCTTCAATGCATACATGGTGTTTTTATTTCTCAGCATGTTCTACAGGGGCTGACATGCAGGAGTGATTGTGTTTGATGTCAACAACATGTTCACTGATCCTTTGTTTAATCGACCTTCCCATTTCTCCAATGTAGGTGATACCATAGGAGTAGGGAACGAGGTAGACCCCTTTCGAGTCCTTAGGGTCAATAGGGTCCTTAACAGATCTAAGAGAATTTTTAATGGTATTGAGAGGTTTGAAGGAAGAAGAGACATTAATCTTTTTAAGAATTTGGGCAATCCTATCCATGGTACCTTGGATATACGAGAGATGAACCTTAGAGATAGGATCAGGTCGATTAAACAAAGGATTAGTGAACATGCTGCTGACATCAGACATAATCACTCCCACACATCAGCCCTTGCAGAACATGTTGAGAAATCAAAACACCATGTCTGCGTTGAAGAATCCAAATTCATCACTAAAATTGATCATTTCCACCACAGGAAACTAAGGGAAGCGATTAAGATTGAGAGGCATGCCAGAAACCTTGATAGGGATGATGGATGGAAACTAAGTAAAAGTTGGATTTTGGATCTCTCTTCATAACTCCTCCTTCCTTTCCTCGCCTTCATCTTTTTATTTCTCTTATTTTATCCCTGTTTTCCATTTTTATTCTCTTTAACTTCATATGTTCAGCCATGCAAAAATTTATTTGAATCCTTTATTGCTAACTTTTCTTTCCTCCTTTTCAAAAAGGATAAACTATCCTCTTTCTTATAATGGTCAATAGTCTTATTAGAGGTATTGGTAGAATATAATGGAATAAAATAAAATATTTTATTTTGAATCATTCCTATAAGTAAGTCTTCAACCTAATAAGTATTGAATAAGTCACCCCTAACTAATAATATTATAATTAATTATTTTTAGGTAATATTATTGTAAAAATTGATAATTAATTTATAATATTGAAATTAATATATTCAATTATTTTCAACCAAATTTATATTGAATAGGTCAACCCCTATCAAATGGTTTTATATAAATTAATTATTCTTAATATTATTATATAAATTGATTTATTGTATTCGAAATAAAAGCTTGTTTTCAACCAAATTTATATTAAATAGGTCAACCCTAACAAATAATATTATATAATTAATTATTCTTATATAATATTATTATATAAATTGATAAATAATTTATAATATCGACATAAAATATTTAATTATTACATAACAGCTAGTTTCTAACTAAATATTAAATAATTTAACAAACATCTCTTTATCACGTATTTTTAAATATTTTTTTCTCTCCTCCCTAATAGTTTCACCAATGGCTAATTTTAAATGACTAACCCTGAACAATGATGCATCCCTGCTATTTATTCTCTTAGATCAATTGATTTCTCACGTTGTCATGAGGATGAAACACATTAGTTCGTTCGAAACGTCGACCCAATCCTAAGGATGTGATTAATTCGAAAGACTGATTTCAACTTTGATGACGTTAACTTGTATGACATGGCTTGTGTCACCCAATTTACTTGGTAAATTCAAGTTGGAGGAGTTAGATTTCATTTCTGCATCTGTGATTACTAATTTTGTAGCAATCAAGGTTAGTTATTTCAAGTTGTTTTTAGTTAAACTAGTTCCAACTTTTGGAGGAACTAGTAGAATGCCAGTTAAGCAGTGGGACTTTTCAAACTTAGTGATCATCTTGTTAATTGATCAATTTTCCCAAAATAGCTAGTGGATGTGGAGAACTCGAGTTACCTAGTTGAGGTGGAGATCCCAAGGTAGTGTAACATCAATTGTAGATTAGTCTTGAGTGTAGAGGTGTTGCATGTAGTTAGATGACCAACCTAAGGAATTAGGAAATTCAATTAGAGGAATTTCCTAAGTAGTAGGGGCTAATTCCTTAAGGAGAAAAACAAGGAAATAGGAGCTCAATTTGAGGAAAAAATTGACGAATTATAGGTTAGAGGTCTTTAGTGAGCAAAGAGATATGTTGTGCACTTATAAGGTGAGTTTAGTTGAGAAAAGAAATTGTAGTACATCTCTATTCATTTGATTAATGTGAGAAGACATTGGGGTTTTTTGCAGATTTCTTTCCCAAAATAAAAATATTTGTTGCATGTGTTAGCGTTTGAGATTTCACCTAGGTTGAGATAAACAAACCTCAAAGCTACATCAAACCATTTCACCTCGTAGCTAGCCCTACGAGGTATGAGAAGGCTCTCTCGGGTCAAACTCGGTGGATTTTTCAATAGGATTGAGTTGACAATTAGAAACACTTATTAGGCTAGTAAACTGATAAGGAGGGTTGATTTAAAGTTTTTGGGGTTTTTGGTGGCAATTGGAGGGAGTGAAATTCAGGGTGCGGGGATTGAGCTCAGTTTTTGCAGGTGGGTCTTTGGGGCAAGGTAGGAGTTTATGCCGATGCCTTT